>CABHPP010124947.1:0-16320 GCA_902168425.1 Peromyscus attwateri | reverse complement strand
TGGGAAAGGGGACACACACCTTTGATCTCAGCACTCACAACAAAGAACCAAGCAGAAGCAGACAGACTTGTGTGAGTCTACATGAGGGTAGTTACACAGAGTTCCAGTACAGTCAGAGCTACCTAGTGAGAACCTGTCTCAAAAACAAAGAAAACAGAACCAATTTCTAAGGAGCCCTAGAAATATTCAGGATCCCAAGAAGCTCGGTTTAAAACAAACAAACAAATCTTTGATTTCCCCAACTCTTTCTGTTTTAATTGGAGGCAGGGTCTCCCAGTGTCACCTTGGCTGGCCTAAAACTCTCTATGTAGAGCAGGCAGGCTTTGAACTCATGGAGATGCACCTGAGAACAGAGACATGTGCCATCACACCATGCTTATATCCCAACTTGTGAGAGTTCCACAGTCATTAAATTGCCTTCTTCCTGTGTGTAGTGTGTCCGCAAGCCTGGCCATGGAGCAGCCCTCAAGGAAAATGGAAGATGAGAAGAGAAGGCATTGAGGTCCTCCACAACTCCTTTAAAATGTCTCCAGCATTTCTACACTCTAAGATTCCTTACCACGTGCAAAATAATTAAATGCTAGTGGTGGCTCTTGCTTCTTGCCCAGCCGTCTGTAGCATAGAGATAAACACATCAGTATCTGCTGCACAGTGGACCTTGGACCCTCCACCGGAAGTGTCCCTCACTAACACACCAGCTGAGTGGAGCACAGGGTCAACCTCCTGCTCTGTGCACAACACCAGCAGTGGTCTTGCATCATCCACACACTGCGCTGGCTGAAGAAGCAGAGAGCAGGAGGCATCTTTACTAAGGTCAGTCTTCCAGGTTTAAACTAGACCTTGGCCTTCGATGTCCTGGGAAGAGAAAGTGTAGCCAAAAAAAAAAAAAAAACCCCTCAGACTAAAATTTCATCTCCAGGTTCTGAGCTCCCCAGCAATTCAAGCAATTAAAGGCACTTACTAATATTCTGCCCTCCAGCCTCTTCATAGCAACAAACACAGACGTAGTTTGGAACTAAAGTTTGCAGTCATCTAGTAGTTGGCAAAACAAACAAACAAAACCCCACCACTTGTTCAAAGACGGCAGGACAGACAACCCAGACAAGTCCATTAACCTGTTGTTTGCTTGGGGTTTCAAAGACTAGGTGTCTTCATAGCTTGCATAGTGGAGGCTGACTTTGGACTCCTGACCCTCCCACCTCTACTTCCCCGGATGCTGGCCTTACAGGCCTGAGTGCGCCACCCTGTAGGGCTCCTAACTTCATTCTACCACGGCTACTCAGTCTCCGAGGAGGAGGAGTCTGTGACCCCCTGGAGCTGGAGTTGGAAATGGTCGTGAGCTGCCCAACGTGGGTGCTCTTTTTTTTTTTTTTTTTCCCTGCTGCCCACTGTCTTCTGTGGAAGACAAGGCTTTTTTTTTTTTAAAGATTTATTTATTTATTATGTATACAATGTTCTGTCTGCATGTATCCCTGCAGGCATCTCATTACAGATGGTTGTGAGCCACCATGTGGTTGCTGGGAATTGAACTCAGGACCTTTGGAAGAACAAGCAGGGCTCGGTGCTCTTTAAGAACAGCATATGCACTTAACCCATGAGCCATCTCTCTAGCCTGCCTCACTCCCACTTTTTTCAAGTTTTGCGTTTTTTTTTGTTTTCAGGGTTCTTTTGTGTGAAATAGATTCCCTCTATTTCACAAAACCTTCTTTTTACTTTTAAAAAATATATTTGTTTTTTAAGATCTATTTTTTACACTTTTATTATGTGTGTATGTGTGTGTCAGTTAGGGTCTGTGCACACATGGGTAGAAGAATGTTCTGCATCCAGAAGAGGGTGTTGGGCTCCCTGGAGTCACTGGTGGTTGTGAGATTAAACCTGCATTCAATCCACCTTGAGATAGGGTTGGGCATATGGCTCAGTGGTTAAGAGCAGTGGCTGCTCTTCCCGAGGACCCAGGTTTGATTCCCAGCACCATCTAGCTCCAGGGAATGCACACACCCTTTTCTAGCCTCCAGAAGCACCAGGCACTGTTAATGGTTCCCAGACATGCATGCAAGCAAACCACCCCCACACTTAAAATCATGAAAACAAACAAACAAGACATAATGTAGTGAAACTTCAGTTCAAGACATTCCAGGGGCTGGAGCTGGGGCTGGGGCTCCACTGGCAGAGTAGAGTGTTCACCTGGCATATGGGAAGCCCTGGGTTCCATCCCCAGCCCTGCATTAAGCCTGCCATAGTAGCCTTATAAACGAGACACTGGGAAAGGTAGGAGGACCAGAAGTTCAAGGTCAGCCTCAGCTACACAGAGTTCCACACTAGCCTGGGCTACAGAAGATCCTGACTCAGACCAAAAAAGCAAAAACAATGAAAAAGATAACCTAAAAGCCAAAAGCAGTAAGATGTTCCTACGGTAGGTTAACCAAAATCCGGTGCTGAGGGGAGTTGCCCCCTCACTCAGTTCTGAGGGGGTGTGGCTCTTAACTGTGAGTTTTCCTCTTTAATATTCAAATATATGATTGAATCCTTTAAGTAGGATGTGTATATCAAATAATAGATTCAAGGACTATGGGTCCTTTGGGATTTTCCTATTCCTTTAAAAACAAACACAAATCTATAATAGCAAGCATAAAAAGAGTAAAGAACCTTAAAAAGGGAGGGAAAGGAGGGGGGAGAAGGAGGAGTAAAGGGAGGAGGGGGAGAGAGAAGGAAGAGTAAGGGGAGGAGGGGGGAGAGAAAGGAAGAGAGAAAAGGAGGGGGAGAGAGAGAGAGAGAGAGAGAGAGAGAGAGAGTGGGATATTTTCTTCTTGTTCGTTGAGGGGGTTTCCCAAGCTATTTTAGATCATCTACCTTCTTTGGAGAGGGTGCAAGTCTGAACCAGCTTGCAAACACGGTTTATTCAGGAATGGCCCCATCCAGGAAGGTCTTTGCCCCAGAGGCCTCCTGTTCTAAAAATTAGAGGTTCTCTGCAGGCTAAAGAATGGCTTTGGGGCTCTTCTGGCTGTTGATTTTCTTTCCCTTTATTTTAAATGACTCAAGGAAAAGAAAAGAACTCAAGTGTAGATGACCAAAAAGAGAAAGTCACCCTCTTTCTGGTACACCCCTCCTCACCCTCCTCACCCTTCCTCACCCCTCCTCTCCCATCCTCACCCTCCTCTCCCATTCTCACCCTCCTCACCCCTCCTCTCCCCTCCTCACCCCCCCATTCACTTCTTCTGTTAATGGTTAGACCGCCTCCTGCTCTTTCTCATCCTCTCACGCCACAGACATTCACACACCTGCAGCTACATGCTGATTTTCAGACAGATTACATTATTAGACACCATTTGCCTCTCCAGCGATTCAGTCTTCAGAAAGGCATCCCAGTGCTGGCCACACCTGTCGCTTAGTTACTCCTCTGAGCTGCTGTTTGTTTGAAGGCTTGCTTACTTAAATCACCTAAACTTTCCACTTTAGAGGCGACTTCAGCTCCTCTCAGAGAAGACTTTGAACTCATAAGAGAAGTCTGGCTTCCTCCTGAATGGAGGAAATGATGCCAATACAGTACCGATCTTCTCTTCTAATCCACGTGCCCAAAGGTCAAATGATACTGATTTCCTGTTAGCTGTGGCTTTGGCTTCTCAGGACCAACATAACTCCTAAAATCAGAGCACAGAGTCAGTAACAAATTCTTTGCAAGGAGCACTGCCCTGATGGAGCCAGAGGCTTAACCACCGTGACAAACTGCTCATCTGAGCCTGCCTGCCCTACAGGAGGAGCATCTGTGCTCTAGCCTGGTGGATTAGTGATACTTGTCACCTGTTCATAAAGACGAGATTGCAGAAACAACAGACAGCTGCGGAGCTCCGGAAAATCAGAGAGCACGCACCTTCTCTCAGAGACAGGGAGAGATTGTGTGTGTGTGTGTGTGTGTGTGTGTGTGTGTGTGCGCGCGCGCGCATCTGTGTATGTGTCTGTATCTGTGCATGCATCTGTCTGTCTGTCTGTGTCTAGATGCAGGTGTTTGCTTGTAAAGATCCAGTTGCAGTCCCAGCTTGCAAGTGAGACGCTCTGACAGAGGAGAGACAAGCATCCCCCACCCCCACAGCAGAGAGCCCAGGAGGAGAACTCAGCCCCAGCTTTGTTTACACCTGAGTCCATCCCACCATGCTTCCTGGCTGCCACCAGTAAAACATAGCCTGGTGGGTTTGTGTTGGTGTTTTTAAGGGTTCAAACACATTGAAGGATCTTCCACATTCAAATAAGAGCAGGGACGAGCCTGTATTTATTTTTAATGTAATATTTTTATTAATTCTTTGGGAATTTCAGACGTGCGAACAATGTATTTTGGTCACATTCACCCCTCCTCCTCCCTGAACGGCCCCCAATGCCCTCCCAACTTTTTAGCTCCCCCTTTTTTTAATAATCCACCCAAGCCAATTTATGCTGCCCATATTCACCTGTAAAAGACCATCCACTAGAGTGTGGTCAACCTACCCGGCACCACACACTTAAAGAAAACTGCCTCCACCTCTGCCATAAGACATCAACTGTCACTAGCCCCTCAGCTAGAGGTGGGGGCTCATGAGCACCTGACTAGTTTTTAGTTTTCAGTTTGACACACAGTGTAGTGATACCTGGGAAGAGAGACCCTCAACTGAAGAATTGCCTCAATCAGATTGGCCTCTAGTCACGTCTGTAAGGCATTGTTATGATCGCCAGTCCACTGTGGGCGATACCATTCCCTAGTCTTTCCTGGGTTGGATAAGAAAGCCAGCTGAGCATGAGTATGATTGAGGCAGTAAACAATGGTCCTCCGTGGCTCTGCTTCTGTTCCTACCCTGCCCTCCCTCAGTGAAGGACTGTGACCTGGAAGTGTGTAATTGGAATTCTTCTTTGGGCTCCCAACCAGCTCCCCAAATAGGACATGGAGATTTATTATTAATTATGGATGCTCAGCCTTAGCTTAGGCTTGTCCTACTAGATATTATAACTTAATTTAACCTGTTTCTCTTCATCTACATTTTGCCTTGGGGCTTTCTACTTTTCTTTCATTCTGTGTGTCCCATTTTCCTACTTCTTCCCTGGCTGGCTGGCTGGCCCCTGGCATCTCCCTAGCGTCTCCTTTTCTTTCTCTCTCAAGTCTAAATTTCTTCTCCTACTTACTCTCCCTGCCTAGAAGTTCCACCTATACCTCCTCTCTCGATATTGGCCATTCAGCTTTTTAGTCAATCAATCAGGTGCCTTAGGCAGGCAAGGTCAAACAGTGACACATCTTTACATAGTTAAACAAATGCAACACATCTTTACATAGTTAAATATTCCATGACAGAAGTGTAAACCAAATAAGCCCTTTCCTCCTTTACATGCTTTTGTTCTGAGTGTTTCATCACAGTAACAGAAAAGAAGCTAGAATAGCCCCCCACACCCACCCACCCCCACCCCGTGTTGGAATGTTAATTGGCCTGATCTTGTGCCAGAAAACACAGCTGCTGTCAACTTATGAGCAAAGCAGCCTTGTAATACCCAGAAGACACTGTTTCACCCTAGTCCTACCCAACCTCTGGTTCTTACAATCCTGCTTGGTTGAGAGCAACCTGCCTGCTCTCCCAACCAAGCCTTGGGGGAAGGCGAAGTGATATAGATGTCCCATTGTGGCTGAGCACTCCACAGACACTTATCCTCTGCACCTTGACCAATTGTGAGTTTCTGTGCTGCACAAAGAAACTTCTCTGATGAGGTCTGATAGCCTCATTAGAAAGTGATTTGATACTACGTTTATTTAGCAAAAGAATAGCAGGGGGTTCACCCTTGAGCCTATGAGTTGTCCAGCCATGGATTCTTGGCCAAATTTACAGTCCCAGGCAACCAGAAAGTGATTGGCTACACTCATTACATCTGTGCCACTGTTGTGGTTATGGGCATAATTTGTCATGCCAACAATTACTGTAGCTCACAAGTAAAGAATTTCTTTCAAAGGTTAATAATGATACCGTCTTGGGTGTCAAAATTTTTTCAGGTTGGGGATATAGTTCAGTTGGTAGACTATTTGCCTAGCACTCAGGAGGCCCTGACATTGATCCCCTTGCACTGCATGAATCAGGCACAGTATGAATGCCTGTAAAATATAAACCCTCCCAGCACTCACCAGGAAGGGAGAAGCGGGAAGATCGGCTACCCGGTCATTTCAGTCATTTGAGAGCCTGTTTCAGAAACAGATGAACAACAACAAATCTGAAAGGTAGGTGCTTTGATCCTCAGGAAATGTATGGATAATCATAGAAACGATCATTTGTATTCGCCTCAGGCTTTGGGGGTCTGTAAAGTGCCTTTCCCTTTCTTAGATCCCAGGCATCACAACAACCCGGCCAGATGAACCATGAAGGTGCCTGAGGCAAAAAGCCGAATAGAACCAAGGTGCTTCCCCATCACCCCATAGGATCACCATGGAACAAGGCTGTCATTGACCCTTTTGTACAAAGACCAGCCTCTTGACTTTTGGAAGCAGCCAGAAACCAGCCAGGGAGACAGACAACTGGCTGTGGGCAGCCAGGGGAAGGAACACCCCAGAAGCCAGACAGCCAGTCCCTAACCCCCGCTCTGCCACTCACTACCCACGTACTCTGAAGCAAGAAGCTCTTGAGTCTCAGGGCTCTGGTTTCCTTGCCTGTTAAATGGGTCTTAACAGGATATGCCTCATAACAAAACTGAAGATTCAAAGAGCTAATAAAATAGAAAGTAAATTTCAAAATGCTGTGACTGTAATAGGGACCTCACACAGGCTAGTCAGGGGCATCAATAAAATTAAATAATGGAATAATGAATGTTTGGAGGGAGGATGACGTGTGAGCCTTCTAGTTGGGACATCTAAGAATCAATAGTCAGGGATAGCCTGGGAGAAGGAACGCTGGAGCAGGAATGGAGAGATTCTGAGTTTGGGCCTGAGGCCAGGCCCGCCAGAAGTGTGCCATTCAGAAGGCTGGAGCAGATCACAGCAGGGAACTGCGAACATTTTCCCCACCACCACTGGGAAGCTGTTGATCTCGGTGATGGAGTGGAGCCTGGGTGTGGCTGGATTTACATTTCTAGAGAAGCTCTTGGCCAGTATTCAAAAGTTCTGTGTCCCGGTAAAGACTAGAAGGTGTCTCATTCTTTCCTTGGTCCCCAGGCCTCTCACAATTCCTCCAACCCAAATAGCTCAATCAATATCTGATAGGTGAATGGGTGGCTGGAAAGATGGATGGACCAATGACAGGTGGTCAAGATTCCTGGGGACCCATCAAGGGACAGACACTCAGTTCTTCTCTGTTGAGGAGTGACTGTGTGAAAAGCCTGAGTGAGCCCAGAACAGTGGCTCAGCACGCAAGAGGAGAGAAGCTGGCCTTAGAGTAACTAGCTGGATATTGATTCTCAAGGGTGTTTGGGGACCACAGCTTCTATGTATGACACACAGCACCAGGATCCTGGGGGCCTGTCAGAAACATGGATTCTCAGAATCTGTCAATCCTTTAAAAAAAAAAAATTATACACACACACACACACACACACATACACGTAAAAACTATGACTGTGTGTCTGTGTTTGGGTGCCAAGGAGGTCAGAAGAGGGTGAGCAATCCCCTTGGGTCTGGAGTAACAGGCAGTTTTAAGCTACCCTATGTGGGTGCTGGAAATTGGACTTGAGTCCTATGGAAGTGCTTTTGACGGCCAAGCCATTTCTTTGGTCCCAGGTCACCATGACAAGGAAGCTTTCTGTGTCCGAAACCATGTTAACAACATCCCCAAGACAGACACCCATGGGAAGGTCTGGGGGGTGCCCTCTTGAGAACATTCTCTTTTCCACAGAACAAGGCCAAGGGTTGGTTCACCCTTATATCCCCTTTGCAACGCCTCTAAAAAGATGGATCTTATTGTCCCCGTTTTTATAGGCACTTATCTGTGACAGCATGCCATACCCTAGGCTAACCTCAAACACACTATAAGGCCAAAGATACACTTGAACTTCTAGATGTGTTTTAAATGTGTATGACATTTATTTATTTATTGGGGGGGGGGGGTATGCACATGCCATGGCCAGACAGCAACCCACAAGGGTCCATTCTCTCCTGCCACCATGTGAATCCTGGGGATCCAGATCTTCTAGCTCAGCAGCAAGTGCCTTTACCCACTGAGCCACACAGCCAGCCCAGCCTTGAACTACTGAGTCTCCGACCTCCACCCCTAAATACTGGGATTACAGGTATGTACCACCATACTTGGTTTATGTGGTACTGGGGATTTAGCTCAGGCCTTCTTGAATGCTAATGAACTCTACCAACTCAGTCACACCCCCAGGCCATGGCCTGCACCCTTAGCTTCAGATTTGTCTTTACTCTCCAGGAAATCATCTCATTCTGCCACATCTCCGGAAAAGAGGCCGGACTTTGTCCCTGAGCCAGTCATGCCCAAATCTTCCAGTGTCAGGACACCTATGTGCCCCACAGAACCACCTCAGGCTCTGAAAAGCTTTTCACGTCAAGTTTTGTGTGTCTATATTTACCCTAAGCAAAATCAAAAGGAAACGCTGATGAAGTGTTTACTAAGAAGCAGCAGGATATATAGGGTGTAGCTCAGTAGGGGTCCACACACACCACAATGTAGTATACACATACTTGTGTGTGCATGTATGTAATAGCAAAATAGATGTGATAAATTCTGTGGCGTACTGACATGAGTAGCATCCGTGTGAAAAATAATTTTCGGGGTTGGGCAGATGGCTCAGTGGGTAAGGATGCTTGCTTTGTAAGCATGGGGACCAGAGTTCGGATCCTCAACATCCAGTTAAAAAGCCAGATGTGGCCATTTGCACCTGTAACCCCAGTATGGGAGTAGGGGCCGGGAAGATGTAGGAGGATAGCTGGGGCTTGCTGGCTGCCAGTGTAGCTCCCAGTGAGAGACCCTGTCTCAAGGAAATGGGGAAGAGAGCTATAGAGGAAAAAGGAAGACACCTGGCACCCTCCTCTGGCCTCAGCATGCCAGGTGTGAGCGCGCACACGCACACACACACACACACACACACACACACAAGCACAAGCACACACACCTTTTTCTATCCCCAAAAGTCGGTGAGTGGTACGACTTCATTTTCACATTTTTCCAAGTGTTTTGACAGAAAGCATCACAGAAGCCCAATAAAGTTGCCTAGCTGCTGTTCGGTTGGCCAGTTATCGTGTCACATTTTCTGAGGACTCTGGAAAACTCTCTGTAATTCTGAAAGGATGGGAGTGAAAAGCATATTCTACCATATGATACCACTATTGAGCCAACATTGTAAGCACCCCATCCTAACTAGACCACATCTGTCAAGACCCCTTTCCATATAAGGCTCCATTCACAAGCTCCAGATTAGGGACTCCATTCATAACCTCAAGGCTAGTGATTCCATTCATAGGTTCTAGGCTGGGGGCAGGGCACAGGCCTTATCTCCATTCACAAGGTCCTGGCTGGGGTTCTATTCATAAACTGCAGGCTAGAAATTCTATCATATTTTTTGAAGAGTATATTCAGGCCATAACCTTAACTTTGGAATAGTTTGTTTTGACAGACACAAAAAAAGAAAAAATCTTTATATCATGCATTCTTGGTTTTGACAGGATGGACAAAGATGTCTCCAGACTTTAGTGCTAAACCCAGCCCTACCTCTGGGATGGGTGGCCTTGCGCAAGTCTCTGAACCACATTATCCTCATCCAAATTAGAGGATGAAACAGAATACTCCCTAAATGTCCTTGTGAGAAACTAACAAATGGTGTCTTTAAAAACACATAGTGGAGGGTGGGAGAAATAGATGACTTAGCAGTTAAGAACACTGACCACTCTTGGAGAGGACCTGGGTTCAATTCCCAGCACCCACACAGTGGCTCACAATCATCCATAGTCCAGTTCCAGGGGATGTGATGCCCTATTCTGGCCTCTGTGGGCACCAGGTATGCACATAGTGCACAGACATGCAGGCAAAACACTCAAACATAAAAGAAAAACATTTTTAATATTTATTTTTATTTAGTATGCGTGCGTGCGTGTGTGCGTGCGTGTGTGTGTGTGTGTGTGTGTGTGTGTGTGTGTGTGTGTGTGTACCACAGGTGTGATGGTGCCTGCAGAGGCCAGAAGAGGGTATTAGGTTGCCTGGAGCTAAAGTTACAGGCAATTTTGAGCCGCCTGATATGGGTGCTGGGAACTGAAATTGGGTCTTCTAGAAAAACAAACAATGGTTAAGCATTCTTAACCACTGAATCATCTCCCCAACCATTTAAATTTCATTTCTTCAAATTCCAAATATAGTATAATTCTTGTTTTGACATGTCTAAATTGAATTGGATTGCAGAAATAAGCTTTTTCTGTTTGAGAGTGAGATAGATACATTACCAAGTTGCCTAAAATGTACATTATCAGCAGAGACCTTGGAGTTTGAAACCTCAGCCAAGAGCATGCTGTGTATCTCCAAAGAAAATCAGCTCATGAAGAAGTATCCTGGCCTTTAATCCCAGCACTCGGGAGGCGGAGCCAGGCGGATCTCTTTGAGTTCGAGGCCAGCCTGGGCTACCAAGTGAGTTCCAGGAAAGGCGCAAAGCTACACAGAGAAACCCTGTCTCGAAAAACCAAAAAAGTAACTAAAAGAGAAAAGAAGTATCCTGTACACTGGTGTTATTAAAATATCAGAGCAGGCACTCTGGAGGCAGAGGCAGGTGGGTCTCTGTGAGTTTGAAGCCAGCCTAGTCTACATAGTGAGTTCCAGGACTACATAGAGAGACCCTGTCTCAAAAACCAAAAATATAAGCTGGTCAGTGGTGGTGCACCTTAAATGCCACTTGGGAGGCAGAGGCAGATAGATCTCTGAGTTCAAGGCCAACCAGGTCTATAGAGTGAGTTCCAGGACAGTCAGGGCTACACAAAAAAACTGTGTCTCTAAAACAGCAACAACAACAAAACAAGAACCCAACAAACACACATATGTATCTGTGTGGGGTATGAGCACATGAGTGCAGTTGCCTGTGGAGGCCAGAAGAGGGCATCAGATCCCTCTGGAGCTGGAGTTACAGGCAGCTGTGAGTAACTACTGAGTCATATCTCCAAGCCCTGGAGACTTAACTTTACGAAAATCTATAACTAGATCATAAGGAAGGGCTAACATTCACCTCTCTGCCAAAGAGGCTAAGACTTACTCCATGTAATACTGACTTAGAACACACTGAGTCACCATCCATGATGTCCTTTCTTTTTTTTTTTTTTTTTTTTTTTTTTTTTGGTTTTTCGAGACAGGGTTTCCCTGTGTAGCTTTGCGCCTTTCCTGGAACTCACTTGGAGCCCAGGCTGGCCTTGAACTCACAGAGATCCTCCTGGCTCTGCCTCCCGAGTGCTGGGATTAAAGGCGTGCGCCACCACCGCCCGGCTTCCATGATGTCCTTTCTAAGAGAATCTATTGATGCAGGCTTTAGTCAATATCTTAATCATTGAAGATGTGTGCAGTGCTGAGAAATGAATCATGATGGGTCTATTCAAAATGATAGCAAACTATGATTCATTACGAAATCTGGCCCACAATCTATTTTTGTCAACAACATTGTATTATAACATAGAATCATACACTCATTGAAACATTATTTGAACTGCTCAAGATTTCAGCAGTTGAAACACAGACCAAAGGACCTCAGAAATCTAACTATAAAGCACCTAGTCCTTCACAGAGAAGGCTTGCCCACCTCTGGTACAGAATGGTACCCGTGACAATGTGTTCTGTGGAAAGAAGCCTTGCGACCCAGCAGCTAGTCAGATGTGGACTCCTACACCCCCTTCCATGGACTCCAGATGAAACCTTCTACAAAATGGAAATAGGACTCCATGCGCTTTGACCCTCATTCCACAGAGCTTGGTCTGCTAGCGGGAAAAGAGACAGTAACTGTTGGGAGGGGACTCCAGTCACCCACAGTGTTCATTCTCCTTGGGTCACAGATGTTTTACCTATTCAAGCAAGGCACCAAATGCCAACATCCTGTTGTTTCTCCTTGGTGGGATCATAAAATAGGAAGTTGTGCTTAGAGTTGGACGGAACTGGCCTCATGCACGCTGCCCTGGGCAGCTCCTTTTTTCTCTCGGAAACTTGGGTTTCTTACACATAGCTGGGCAGTAGTGGCACACGCCTTTAATCCCAGCACTTGGGAGGCAGAGGCAGGTGGATCTCAGTGAGTTCAAGGCCAGCCTGGTCTACAAAGCGAATTCCAGGATAGCCAGGGCCAGGACTGTTGCACAGAGAAATCCTGTCTCAAAAAAAAAAAAAAAAAAAAAAAAAAAGCACAAGAGATTCTTATCTCCGAGGTCAAGTTCAGCTTCAGGAACTGGACTGTAGCTTAAACCCAAATCTGGAGATAGAGCATTGTGGCACTCGGCCAGGGCACAGCAAGCATCTGCAGAGATTTACCCTCTTCTCATGTTTCTTCCCTGCCACATTGCATATGTGTCCTGTCTCTTAGTGGTTTTAGGAAACCTGATGAGGAACCATCTTATGGTTATTCAGAGGCAGAAAGAAAGGAGCTGCCTCCTGCCCACCTCTTTATCAGGAACCATCTTCATCCCCAGGAAGAACTCGACTTAAAGTCATGGGCTGGGGGGCTGGAGAGATGGCTCAGCAGTTGAGAACACTGGCTGCTCTTCCAGAGGACCTGGGTTCAATCCCCAGCACCCATACGGCAGCTCACAGCTGTTTGTAGTTCCAGTTTCAGGGGATCTGACACCCTCAGACAGACATGTAGGCATATAAGATAAAAATAAATGAATTTTTTTTAATTTTTAAAAGAAAGAAAACTATTTATAGATAGATAGATAGATAGATAGATAGATAGATAGATAGATAGGTAAAGTCGTTGGCTGTTACCAGTTTACCCAGCCACCTGGGGATACTTGTTGACTACCAGGACTGCCTGAGACCAGAAGACTTCAGCATTTTTTTTTCTGTAAAATGCCAGGTAGTTAATATTTTAGGCTTTAACAAAATTACACTTAATTTATTTTGTTGTATGTGAACATGCCGTGGCACATGTGTGAAGACCAAAGGACAACGTGTACTCAGTTCTCTCCTTTCACCTTGTGGGTCTTGGGAATTGTACTCAAGTCATCAGGCTTGGCACCAAGCACCTTTATGTGCTGAGCCATATTCAAATTATCCTCTTTATTTGATACCTGGGATAATGTGCTCTCCCTTCCTCTCTCTCTCTCTCTCTCTCTCTCTCTCTCTCTCTCTCTCTCTCACACACACACACACACACACACACACACATACACACACATGCACACACACACACTGCTCCTTAAAAAGCATAAAAAGATACTAGGTGATGGTAGACACTTGTATACCCAGCACTCAGGAGGCTGAGGCAGGAGGATTGCTACAAGTTCTAGAGCCAGCCAGAGTTACATAGCAAGACTATTTACTTTAAAAGCAAAATGAAGAGCTACAGGCAGTTAATGACTAAGAGAAGGCAATCAGTCAGTCTCCCCCAGGGATGAGCCCCCTAACTGTTTATCCAACACTAAGCAGTCAGTCCTAAAAACATATACATAAGAGCAACGCTAAATAGGCCCAACAGGCTGTATTTGCATGTTTATCCACTATATAAAAATATATATAATGTCTATTAATTAAAGAAAAAAGGTCATGAATTGGAGAGCTTGTGGGGTGGGGGGAACACAGGAGGAACTAGGGGTGGGGATGATATGAATACAGCACACATCTAAGTGTAAGTGTGTGTGTTTGTATCCAGGTATGGGAATGTCAATGCAGGGGCTGGAGTTACAGATGGTTGTAAGCCACCTAACATGGATGAGGGGGACAGAATTCAGGTCTTCTGGAAGAACAGCGAGTGCTCTTAACTGCTGATGCATATGAAACTCTTAAAACATTTTTTAAATAATTAAATAAAATCATTAAAAAAAAAACCCACTAAAACAAGGGAGGGAAGACAACATAAGTTGGACTTTTCAACATACCCAGATCTTTCTTCCCTGGAGACCTGATTTCATGCTCCCTTAGCCTAGATGCGAAGAGCCTTCCTCCGGAGTCTAGATCTTATCTAGCATCTGGGCTCATCATCTGTGTCTTTTCCGTGGTCTTCCACCCCAGACTGTTACTCCAGCTTTGATCACTCTCCATCCCATCTGTTCTCTTTCCTTCCTAGCCCTGCCCCACACCCTCTGAAAACACCCTGTTCGTTGACTCAGGACTAAGTGGCTGTCTGTCTTGTACACAACTTAATTCGCAGAGTGCAGTGCAGGGCTTGGAAGGTCATGGTAGGGACCAGAGTGCATAAGAGTTTGCTGAGTAAAAAGTAAAAAGCTGTGGAATGTCAAAAAAAAAAAAAAAAAGTAAAAAGCAAAAAGCAAAAAGCTGAGTAAGCAGTGGAGAACAAGCTTCCTCTTTGGAGGTATATTGTACTTGGGGTCAGGAACATTCATTCTCATAGGATCTGGAGCACCTTTCCTCCCCAAGCTTCATACTTGGAAAACAAAAGTGTTAGGAAGCATGATGGCACTTGCCTGTCATCCCAGCATCTGGAAGGAGGAGGCAGAAGGTTCAGCAGTTCAGGGTCATGCTGTGGGATGTCTTTCTGTATGCCGGGAATATGTGTGGCTCCCATTGGATACTAAATACCCTTGTTTTGGCCTGTGGCAAGAAAGTTTACAGCCAGGCGGGAAATCTAAGCAGAGATATAGAGGGAAGAAGGGTGGAGGAGAGAGAGAGAGAGAGAGAGAGAGAGAGAGAGAGAGAGAGAGAGAGAGAGTAGCCACTGCCCAAGGAACAACAAGATGCCAGCAGACCGGTAACGCCATGGCCACTTGGTAACATATAGATTAATAGGAATGGGTTAGTTTAAGATGAGAGAGCTGGCTAGCAAGAAGCTGAAGCCATAGGCCATACAGTTTGTATTAATATAAGCCTCTGAGTGATTATTTTATAAGTAGCTGTGGTACCTTGGGGCCAGTCAGGACCGAGAAACTGCCGGTTACAGGGCCATCCTTGACTACATGATGAGTTTAAAGTCTGGGTTATAAGACCCTGCTTCCCAAAACAGAGAAAAGGAAAGAAAAATGAGAGGTGGCAGGTGATGGGTGAGTGATTCATCCAAGAAAGGCTCTCGTTGCCAAGTCTGACAACTTGAGTTACACACACACACACACACACACACACACACACACACACACACAATTTATTTTAGTGACACCAGCCTTATAGATTTATCAGGAATAACTGTTGGCATAGAGTGTTCAGAATTCTCAGTTCAGGGCCTAGAATGCAAAAGGTATCATTCTTGGTTTGTTTGGTTTTTTTTCATTAATGCTTTATTTACCTTTATTTTATGTGCATTGATATTTTGTCTACATGTATGTCTGTGTGAGGGTATCAGTTCCCCTGGAACTGGAGTTATATAGACAGTTGTGACCTGTTATGTGAGTGCTGGGAATTGAACCTAGGTCCTCTGAAAGAACAACCAGTTCTCTTAACCATTGAGCCATCTCTTCAGCCCCAGTATCATTCTTTATTAACATAAAAAAAACTGAGGTGGGGGGCTGGAGAGAGGGTTCAGAGGTTAAGAGCACATACTGCTCTTTCAGAGGATCCAGTTCAGTTCCCAGCGCCCACACCAGGCAGCTCACAACTGTTTGTAGCTCCAGGTCCAGGGCAGTCAACACCCTCCTCTGACCTCCCCTGCCTCCTGGTTGCATGTAATGCACATACACACACTCTGGCACCTCAAACACACACGTGGACAGGTAAAACAAAATAAATACATTCTAAAATTATTTTTACGGGCCTGCGCATGAAGTACACATCTATAAAAGGTCCCTCCTTATTATCATTGCCCTCTTCACAGTAGGGAAACGAAGCAACCCACCCAAAGGAAATGGTTTCCATTACCCAAAGACGCTAACTTGGTTTTAGCGTACCTTCCGGCTTCCAGTGCCTCTTCCCTCTCTCCTAAGCAGTTGTGGGTTCAGAGCCATGTGTGTGCAGAAATATTTAAATGACCCAAGTGCACTTGAGTGCCTGCAGGGGGAAAGGGCACTTTTGTCCTGCAGAGAGAGCCTTATGCTCCTGACAAGAGTATGCCCCTCCAGTTCCAATCTCAAAATCCAAATAGTATGGTTCATGCTGGCCTGGAGGGAGCCTCTGAGGTTATACTATGAAGCATGTTCCCTAATAACAGTGTTTACTTGAGCAACACAATAAAACCAACCTTGGGGACAGCATATATAAAGTCCTGGGTTCTGGTGTATACACAACACACACACACACACACACACACACACACACA
>CABHPP010124946.1:0-10233 GCA_902168425.1 Peromyscus attwateri | reverse complement strand
GCTGTTGCTTATTTAAAGGCACAAAAAGCCTTGAATAACTAAATAAACATGTTCGAGACCTATAATTATGGTAAATTATAAAGTGGGCAAGAAGAGACTTCTATGATTGGCAATTAAGAATCCTGGGCATTGAAAGTAATTCAGTTTAATTCCCTAACCTGAACATACCAACTTCCTAACAAAATTAACATTTAAAACATTAAAAGGCATTTATAAAAATTATGAACAAAACTTGAAGGAAATTAACTTACCTGTAATTATATTAGCAATAATCACTTGATGTTCCAAGTACAACCAAATTCATGTACCATTAATGAAATGTGAGTGTCTCCCCTGCCCTTCCGTTTTATATTTTATTTCTGGTGGTGCTAGGGATTTAAACCAAGGACATCATATGTGTTTGGTAAGTGCTTTACCTCTGACATGCATTCCCAGCCTTTTATTCTGTTTGAAAGATGAAATGCGCATTTAGAATGACCTATACATTATGCAAACTATTTTCAGTTCTTGATATTCATTATTTTCATTTCAATTCAAATAATTAAATAGGCAAGTCTAACAAATTAAATACCAAGAATACACAGACACAAAGATGACATTCTGTCCTAAAATATATGCATAGTAACTTCTTTTCAGTCTTACAGTAGTTTATTTATAAATTTTTGTTTTTTGGTTTTTTGGTTTTGGTGAGAGTTCTTTTTTCTGAACATGCTGCCCTCATGAGTCTTAACTAAAGGGCATGACACTGGGATGGGGATTCCTCACTTTGGTGACCTGTTCTGCTACTTTAATCATGGTTTTCTGTGATTTTTTTCAATATCCACAGTTTCTTTTCTGTTCCAGACAATTGTGCAGTATGCTGAGTCTTAAGAAGAAATAGAAGTGTTCATATCGTGCTCAACAAGGTCTCCTTTGATATACATATAATATAGAATATTGACTATTGTCCCACTAGTGAAGAGAATTGAGGAAACAATGGCTCCAGCAATGGGGTATAGTACACACCCATGTTACCAGGACAGAGAAGCAGCCCCTGTGCTCCGAACTGTTCCACTCCTAGGAGCTACCTACCTGTGGTGAACTATAACCTGATGTGTTCTGTCACTGGTCTGAGTAACGTCTAACCCCCTCTGTGTTTTTAAAGAAGAAGGTTCTTGAGCTTAGAAATGAAGAAACTGAGGCTCCAGGGTAAATTGCTTGTCCAAGTTCACATATCTCACATGAAGCCATGAAGCCGAGTTACATATCAAGATCTGCCCACGATAGTCCTGCCTCCCCTAAAATATTACACTGCTGTGGCAAATGTCAGGTGAGTGGGAATGGCCAGTGGACACCTCACACAGAGCAGCAGAGACCCAGAAGGCAGAATGACGCGTGCAGAGCTCTCCCGTAGTCGTGAGGTGGTTTCCTTGGGGTGGGGAGATGGCTCACTCAGTCAATCAAGTGCTTGCCTTGCACCCACAAAGCCTGAACAGGATCCCAGAACCCACATTTTAAAAAGCAGGCGGGGCCAGCAAGAGAGTTCTGTGGGAAAAATACCTGCCTCACCTAAGCTTGATCCCGGGGCCCTACATGATAAAAGGAAAGTGCCTGGTTCCAAAAGTTGTCCTCTGACCTCCACATATGACTGTGACACTCCCTCCACCCAAAAGTCCAGCACAATTGTATAAACTTGTAATCCCTGAACTGGGAAGGCAGGGATAGAGGATCCATGGGAATGCGGGCCAGAGACTCTAACCTACATGGCAAATTCCGGTCAGTGAGAGACCTTGTCTCAAAAAATAAGGTGGATGACCCCTGAGACACAACACCTGAGGGTTTCCTCTGAATTCCACATGCATGCATACCCATACAGATGTGCACACACACACACACACACACACACACACACACACACGAACATACACATGAACATACACATGAACATACACATACATATACAAGCACACACACACACACACACACACATACACACACATACATATACAAGCACATACACACACACATATATAAGCACACACACACACACACATACATATACAAGCGCGTGCGCGCGCACACACACACACACACACACACACACACACGATGGGGCAGGAGGGAGAGAGAAAGAGAGAGAGAGAGAGAGAGAGAGAGAGAGAGAGAGAGAGAGAGAGAATAGTCTTTTTAAGAAGATCTTTCTCCAGAACCAGGATTATGTTGGCCCACCCCAACATCCACACCATCTGTGTATGATCTGCTGGAGCACTACTGGAGCACGGTGTGGGGGTGGGGGTGAAGGGGTGAGGGAGGTGAGGGGGGTGAGGGGGTGGTTGTCCTGCAGACCCGGAGCTGCAGGATCTCCACAACACAGGGCAATAATGTGATGTTCAGGAAAAGTCCCAGCATGGATGGTGCAGCAGAGATGAGGTGCGTTGAACCAGACCAGTGACTCTTTTTGATAAAGGCCTGCATGTAAAAGTGTATGGACAAAGGGGTTGACTGTGTGACTCACTGTGTCACACTGCAGCTTCCATGATGAGATTTCCCCTTCTTCCTCTTTCCCCCTTCTCTTTCTCTTAAATTTCATTTTGTTTAATTGTGAGGTGGAGAGGGAGATGGGTGGCAGGATGTGAAAGACAAAGAATAAAGGAAGGAAGGAAGGAAGGAAGGAAGGAAGGAAGGAAGGAAGAAGGTCTTCCTTTGGTGAGCAGCCTGTGAGTGGGTCTGTTTTGTCTTAGCATGATGCAACTCCTGCAGACTTGT
Organism: Peromyscus attwateri; assembly: GCA_902168425.1. Classification (NCBI taxonomy): domain Eukaryota; kingdom Metazoa; phylum Chordata; class Mammalia; order Rodentia; family Cricetidae; genus Peromyscus; species Peromyscus attwateri. Next base: position 7,488 of record CABHPP010124946.1, on the reverse strand, counting down.
GATTTGAGCTTTGCAGCTCTAATGCCTCAAAGCAAACTCGATGTGTACCCAGAGCCTCCATGCTTGAGGATTTTACAAGTTTTCAACTTGTTCAAATATTGTTAAAATAAAAAGCCAAGAAATTTTTATTGACATTCTCCAATCATCTCAGAGACAACAGATTTGATCATATTCAGGAGGAAAAAAGTGATAAACAAGGAAAAATCGTAGTGTTTCCCCACTGACTCTTAACTCATTTTGCCTGAAAACCTATTGACTTAGTTTGCAATGATTTTGTGGAGTAAGTAGATTACTGCCACTGTGAACAATTTAGATGAGCAACTTTTGTTCCTACAGCAAAAACTGTTGGCAAAGATGCCAGCGACATTAATGATCTGCCTTTTACAATCACCAGGGGAACTCCCACTGAGCAACCACCAGACCAGGATAGCTTAATCTAATAGTGCCCTTAATATAATATTACCACTTAGCACCCAAGCTCCAAGTGAGTGTCAGGGTGGCCTGGGACAAGCTCATTGATTCCGGAGTCACTGTGAATGTGACTTATATCAGAAGCTGGGAGCTGAAGGTGAAGGGGCACTGCTCCCTCCTTATCTAATACACCCCGCTTTTCCCATCATTCCAAGAGTGTCTGTGGACGGTTGTTGGGTCCCTGTGGCTCAGAATTTCTGAGTGTGTACTTCAGGTATGCTTATTAGATCTGTGTCAGGAGAGAGCACACAGAAAGCACGAGTCTGAAGACTCTGAAAGTCAAATGTTGAACAGGAGTGACAGGAGCCATAAGCCTAAGCCACCCTTGACACACATGCTGCCATATTTGGGCTTCTCTCCTCTTTTCTTAGATCTAGACCTTGCTTAAGTCTCCATAGCATCAGAACCTCTTCTCGTAAATATCAGAACCTCTTCTCAGATATCAGGTGAATGAGCTGCAGTTAAGCAATTAGGCAGCTAGGCAAGAGTAGATAGATAACCCCCAGAGCAACATTCCCTGCTGGCTGAACAGCCCATAATTAAGTCCCTTCCTGCTTGCACCCCCCTTTCCCTACCTATATATGCCTTAAGAGAAAAGTAGAATTTTGGAGCTTGATCAGACGTCCTGTCTTGCTCTCATTCTTTGTGTCTCTTGTCCCTCTCATTCGCTGACCCTCCCTTTAGGTCCCCGTTGAGGACCCTGCTGTCCAGGGCACAGGAGGAGCAGAGAAGGAACCAAGCCAGGCATGGTAGTACATTCTTAGAATCCCAGAGCTCAAGAGGATTGAGAGTTTAAGCCCAGCATGGGCTATACAGTGAGCCCATATGAAGGGGTCAGGGTGGAGGAGGGGCAGTGTGGAGGAGGGGGGTAGAGTGGAGGAGGGGGACAGGGTAAAGGAGGGGGTAGGGTGGAGGAGGGGGACAGGGTGGAGGAGGGGGCGGGTGGAGGAGGGGGCAGGGTGGAGGAGGGGGCAGGTGGAGGAGGGAGCAGGGTGGAGGAGGGGGGCAAGAAGAGAAAAGGGAGGGGGAGAAGGAAACAGAAGAAACAGAGGGTGAAATCATGACTATAATCTCATTGTGAAAGCATTACCCAAGACACAGAAAATTCAGAATCTGCGTTGTACAGAGGAAGTTCCTGGAGTCCCCAAAAAGCATGTTCTGCAGAATTATAACGTGAACACAATTTGCATCCCACAGATCTTAAGCTTAAACTAAGCTCATGTCCCACCCTGGTGTTTCCACATGCAGGGGCTCAGAACTCAAGTCTACTCCCAAAAGATATCTTTGTCAACCTGCCCTGCTGCTTCTGGCCTGAGGGAAACACATAAAGAAGTCTCACCCAAGGTGCTTGGACCAGCCCGGACCTGGCATGGAGAGTGGCCGCACAAGCTCCTCAGGGAAGAGCAGGTCTGATTCTTTCCCCATGACGTTCCCACTCAAGATCCTCAGACAGTTTGAAAACTCACTCCTGAGCACACGAAGGGACAGTGTTTGGGGAGTTTGCTGCCTGGACACTTATGAGGGAGACTGGAGCAGCCACACTTAGGCTCTTTTCCTCCTAAGAGCTGTGTCTGGAGCTGAGCTCCCCATCCCTGGTGCATTGGCAACTTTTGACTTGCACTCTGGCCTGGGCAATGACTCTCAGTTCTGCAGAGGGTGGCTCATTGGCATTGCCCAACTGCCCAATGACTTCAAAATTCTTCAAAACCTTTCTTCAGAGAAATACTATGGGTCTTAAGTTTTATTATCTATAATACACAGGCCCTGTATCATGCTGAGCCAGAACCAGAGGTTCTTCTTGTTCTGGGCCTGAGGGCAGAAATGAAAACATTCCATCATTTTCAGGTCTATAGAAACCCCTTACCAGCCAAGAAGGATGTAAGCATGGTGCATTCCTACACAGGCCTTGGTTCTGTCTGTTCTGGACATATAGCCAGTCTTATTCCACAAGTTCCTTTCTTTCTGTAGAGGAAGAATGAAATAACCAGGCTTAAAAGGCTCTAGAACATATCTTGGAGCACAGGACATCTACTGGGAAAAGTTTGACTCTAGGCAGCTGATTACTATCATGGGGTGTCAGCTGTGGGGTAAATACAGCCTATAGGGGGACCAAGTTAGTAACAGGCCCTGGAAATAAAGATTCCTTTCTGGGAGGGATTCATGCTCACTGATAGTTTTTGTTGATTATCGCCTGCTCAACATACAAAACAAGGAATACCGACAGAAACATCATCTTCAATTGCATATCTCATGAATACCCCCCTTAAATTTTATTCATTTCTACCTACTATAGAGGTCAGCACACTGTGGAGCCTCAATAAGAGACCGTGCAAAATTACATCAAATCAGCATGGCCTGAATGTAAATACAGTTTAGAACTGTGTAGAGGTAGAGCTCAAAGAATGACCTTGTCATGCTCTGTTCTCCATCGACGATCAAAATGTAGTCAGTGCTTCTACTATAATGTACTTACGTCTGTGACAAAGTTTCAGTTGGGAAAGGGGATGTGTTAGTTCCTTTTCTGATCTGTGATAATACACCTCATGGAGACAGGGAAGGAAGGTTTATTCTGACTCATGTGACATGTGATGGGGAAGACATGGTAAAGCCATGGATAGTATCAGGAAGATATGGCAGAGTTCTTCAGGCAGCCTAGACCAAGGAACAGAGAGTTCAGACTAGACCTAGAGGTAACCTTGAAGGGTCCCCCACAGGCCCACCTCACCAAGTAGTCCACAACCCTAAAAGTTCCACAACTTCCCGGAACAGAACTACCGGCTTCGGACCAAGCTCAAACATACAAGCCTGTAGAAGGGCAGTGCATATTCCAGCTGCACAAGGAATAGACACAGAATGTACCTTACCATACAGGCTACCATACAGGCTAGAGCTACAGCCCAGTACTGAGGAGCCTGCTTAGTACATCCAATGTTTTGAAAAAAATAGTTTTCAAGTATAATTTTCTTTGCACTCAGCAACTATACAGGTTACTCCTCCATTGCTGTGATAACATACTGTGACCTATGTTTAGGAAAAGTTAATTGGGCTTATGATTCAAGGGGCCATCACTATCATGGAGAAACAGCAGGCATGGCAGCTGAACACCAAGCTAAGAGCTCCCGACTTGACCCCTAAGTGCAGAGCAGAGAACACAACACATTTAGAATGAGGTCAGTCTTTAAACTCTCCAAGCCCACCCCAGTGGTAACATACTTCCTCCAGCAAGGCCGCATCTCCTAAACCTACCCCCAAAGCATCTCCAATTGGGACCAAGTGGTCCAATGCCTGGGACTATGGGGGTTATTTCATTCTAACCCCACAGCAATCAGTTTCGATAGTGTGTCCTGAATAGCAAATAAGAACTCGAGAGATTCAGACACCTACACACAGGACAGGGAAGCTGCAGTTCCCACTGCCCTGATTACTCATCAGACACAAGTCTGTATTGGCCTGCTAGTGGGAGTCCGAGTCGGTAGAGTTTACAAACAACTGGCAGAACAGATAATAAAGTGACAGACACACCAAGTAAAAGAGAGATCGGAGATCTTTGCTTACTGCTTCGGTATAGAGTAAAAACAAGCTGAAGACGGACGACTTCTACTTTCGTTTGAAAAACCAGGACCCATCCTCAAAACATACGCCTTAAATGTGCAGACCACAGAAATGTTGCTTTTGCATCTTAAGCAGTAATTCTACTTCCTTTCCACCTTGAAAATGGTATTCCAAATGACAACATGGCTCCAGCCCACGGTAGGGCCTTCGGGGGTTTTGTTGAATTAGGTCAGACCAGGATAGGCAATTTCTTTTTAGATTTACTTTGTGTGTGTGAGTCTTTGCCTGTATGAATGTGTACCATCTGCATCCAGTGCCTGCAGAAGATGTCAGATCCCCTGGAACTGGAGCTATGGATGGTTATGAGCAGCGTGTGGGTGCTGGGAACTGAGCCGGGTGCTCTGAGGGAACAGTGAGTGCTCTTAATCACTGCGCCATCTCTCCAGTCTCCAGGGCCTTAGCTCAGTTGGTTCAGACTGTTCCATGTAGACTTTCAACCCTTATTTGCCTTCATGAAGAGGGAGGGGAAAGGCAGGTCACTCGAACCAATCTGTCTCCATATTCCCTCCTGAAGTCTATACATGAACCCATAGTTTGAACAGTTTCATAGTAAATAAAAACATCAAATGGCATGACAACCATGTGTTTGGATTTTCGTTTTCTTTCTATTTCTTTTCTGGGTTTAGACAGCAAAACACTCCCTGCTGAAATGGGCAAAAAGCAGTTTTAAAAAGAATATAGGTCAAGGCATTAATATAAATTTGATCACCTCCTTTTTACTCTCTAACATCCCCCACAATAAATCAGCCTTTTTCCCTCCACCCCCTCCTCATGCAAGCCTCACCCTCCCGTGCTGATTTCGGATCTCGGAATGTAAATCTGTGACAAGGGCATCTATATATAATATTAATAGTGCCAAGGAGGGCTGGCGTGAAGTGTGTGAGCTTGCCAAGAAACGAGAGATCTGAGCCCTAGTGTTCATCCTTGGCGGTGAACATTCCGTCTTCAGCAAGACAAATGTACCATCATTAGGGGGTAGAAAAAGAGAGAAAGAAAGAGATAAAAGAAAGGGGGAGGGGAGGTCTGGGGAAGTAGCCATCTTGCAAGGAAATGGCTAAGACACAGGTTCCAATCAATCTTACTAAGCTGGGTCCCTGGAGATACTGTCAGCCACTTCGGGCAAAACAGATTGCTGGAGAGATCTCTTGGAGTCAGACAAGCAAGCCTCCAAACAAACCCCAGAGAAGCACTCCTAAAAGATCAGGGATTAGCTCACCCAGAGGCTGACATGCTGCCTTCTTGTACTTTATGTACCTGGGAAAGGGAAAGGAACTTTACCTTATGACAAAGAACGGAGCCCAGGGAAGTGCTACAGGAGGGAGCTTTGTTCGAAGTCACTAGCATTACCTGTGAACACCAAAACAGGGCGGAAGATGTTTTGCAAGATGTGGTTAAAAGCACAAGGAGACAGCAGTCTAAACCCTGATCTTTACTAAAGGTCAAATACCAGCTGCTGGGTCGGCAAACTGGGAGAATGGCCAGTTCCTTTGTGTTCTTGTGTCGGCCATAGAGGGCATGCGGATGGTGTCCAGCTAAAGATCTTTTGGCTGGGCATGGTGGCACATGCGCTTTGGAAGATTACCCTGTTTGAGGCCAGCCTGAACTATATGAGAGAAATCATGTGTAAAAAAGCAAAAAAAAAAAAAAAAAAAAAAGCATGGCTAGCCCCTCATCCATACTCTTGTAAGTCACCCCAGAAAACTCATGGGTTCAACAATTTAGACTTGGGCGGAGCTGTTACTATGGCCTCTGGTTGCCTTCAATGCATGGCTGTGACTACAGACTCCCCAGGAAAAATCCTAAACCCCCAGTGTGATGTCATTAGGAAGTGGGGTTCAGATGGAATTCACAAGGGAGGAAGACTCCAGAGCTCTTGCCCCTCGTTGTCTAGAATGCAGAGGGAAAGCAGCATTCTGCCAACCAGGGAGTGGGCCCTCACCAAGGCCTGGTCGTGCTGGCATCCTGACGGTCGTCTTCCAGTTTCCCCTCAACCATGAGTACATTTGTCCTTTCAGTCACCCAGACTATGAGGTTGTTTCAGCTGTCTGAATTGTCCAGGGCCACTAGGAAAATGAAATCACCCTTTCTTTAATGTTTAAGCAGGCTAAATGGAACCCAAACCCCACCCCACTCTGATCCATTTGGCCGCTTCACTCAGAGTTCGACTCCTTATGCTGTTTATCATCTAAACAGATGCCAAACACATGCAGAGAGCTGGCCAGTGGCAAGTGGCACTCGGTGGACTTTCTCTTACAAGTATTTTTAAGGTTTACTTTGGAGGATTCCTGAGTCCTGTTGCCACATGTAAAAGCAAGTCTGAAGCCAGTCTGGAGTTGTTATCACTGATTTAACAGGGCTTACCCCACATCAACATTCTCAACCACTCTTGATAAATAAACTCGACATGAGTCATATTCAGAATGACCCTGGATATTGGAGCCTAGCTTCCCTCTCCAACCACCAATATTTTTTTGAAGCTCTTTTGAAAAGAGTTCAAAGTAAAAGAAATGGGGTATTCAATTTTTTTAAGTCTTCTTTACACATTATGAAAAGGGAAGCTATTGCTCCTGCGGCACATTTAATTCAGGATCCAATTCATTGGAGAAGATAACATATGATTTGCTGCAGACTTAGCTTGTCAGGGAAAAAAAGACAGTACTAGATGCACCCATACTAAGCAAATACAAGCTCACTTTTAACCTCACCGACTTCATTTCTTATGGTCTTAAAGGACTTGGTCCTCAGCACCTTGTGGCATGCTGATTTTATCTGATCATGACATACCTTCTTCCTTTTAGTGGCCATAGGTTGTACTTCACTTGGACTAAAATACATGACATTATGATAATTGTTATGGAAGATAATAGGATGACTCCCTTTATTAACAATAAATTTTATTATTTTATTAACAATAAATCCCTGAATGGGATATCGTCATCAAATCCCTCCCCTTAGGGCTCAGGGAACCCTGTGGAAGAGGAGAGAGGAAGAGTGGAAGAGCCAGAGGAGGCAGAAGACATCAAGACAACAAAGCTCTCTCAATCAGCTGAGCAAAGCTCCTAAGAACTCACAGCGAGGGAGGTAGCATGCACACGGCCAGCACGGGTCTGCACCAGGTCCTCTTCACACATGTGATGCCTTCCAGTTTAGTGTCTTTACGGGATTTCCCAGTGTGTGAACCACTGGGTCTCTGTTTTCTGTGCCTTCCCTTGGGCTCTTTTTCTTTTGTTTATTTGTCTTGTCCAACTCTGATTTGTTAGTTTTTGTTTTTGTCTTATCTTATTTTGTTGTATTTTATTATCATCCCTTAGAAACCTATTCTTTTATAATGAGACATAAAGGGAGTTGGATCTAGATGGGAGGGGAGGTGGAGACGAACTGGGATGAGTAGATGAAGGAGAAACC
>CABHPP010124944.1:0-32232 GCA_902168425.1 Peromyscus attwateri | reverse complement strand
GAGAGAGAGAGAGAGAGAGAGAGAGAGAGAGAGAGAGAGAGAGAGAGTGCGAGCGCTTTGAATCTTGTATTAAAAATCTAAAGTTAGGAGTCCGTGAAGAGAGTTAATTGCTTGAGGAATTTGTGTAGGGCATTAGTTATTGGTCTGTGTTATCAGCCCCACTTTAGCAAGCAGGGAAACTGGCACCAAAGCTGTTTTGTTCCTGACCTTGGTTCCACAATTAGACACCTGGGAATGTGTCCCTGTGTGTTTCCTGTGGAGGTTTATCTTATGAAGCAGTCAGTCTCGTTTGAATTTTTTCTGAGGCCCATAACCAGCCAATTGTACGTAGAATTTCTTAAAAGAAATTGCTATGGTTTTTTTTTAATGCCAGTCTGAGCTAATGATAAAAAACAGGGCCTGAGTGTTTTTACAATCCTTGTGGAATAATAGATCTAATTATGAAGCATATCCTAGTATATTTTCTATTTTTCAAAATTATACAGCTTAATGAGGAGTCATCTTTATATAATCCACAGATATAAGTGCCCATAAGATTGAGATGTAACCATGAGGTTACATGTACACATTACATAAAAATGCATGGTAATGGGGAGATTCTACAGCTGTTTTTGCACATGTGAATTCATAGACAGAATCAGCTAGTTTCCAGAGTGTGTGGTCCCATAAGCCTTGCTTGAACAGTGTACCTCCATCAGAGAATTATTCATCTAGTGGGGTGACATCTGAATTATCAGTTGCCATCTGCTGTATTTGCGTCATGGCCCAAAACAGCTTGTGACACCAAATAAAGCAGTTGGGTGTCAAATTTAAAAAAAAAATTCTCAATAGGGATAGCCTCTAAGCAGGTCCAATCAACTAGTTTTTACCACCTACTAATAGTGCCAACATAATATGGATTCATCAAAGTATTAATAATTAGGCCAGAGCTCTCATCATCCACTTAGTTCCCCAAAGTTCACCAGTTGTCCAATAAGTACCAAGAGTGTTAGTTTATAGGGGACATCTCATATTAAAATAACAACAAAATATATTATATTGACTTGTGTGTGTATATATATATTTGAGTATTTGGGTAAATGTAGAAGCCAGAGGTCAACATCAGGTATCTTCATCAATCATTCTGCACCTTATGTTTTGATAGAGAGTCTCTATGCTGAATTGATTCTTCTAGAATAACTGGTCAACAAACCCCAGTGTTGAGGTTACAGAAACATGTTACCATGTCAGGCTTTCTATGTGGGTTTTAGGGATTAAACTAAAATCCTCATGGCAAGTTTTTTGCTAACTGAATCAACTCCAAAACCACCGATTAATTTAAAACCTACTAGTTCTGCTCATCTTTCCCTTTAGTTGTACACTGAATTTTAGTTGGATTCATTCTTGAATTCTAGAAATTGAAACTACTTACTGTTCTCAAAATGGGTGAGACTTGTCCTATGTCAATGATCATCTTATAATAGGTCTTTGACCATATTTGTTTGTATTTGATATTGTCAAGTATTCACTCTTACTTTTCAAAATGTGTTCATATTTACACTCTTTCTCCAAATGATTTTGGAAAATTAATGACTGTAAATAATTATAAACACTGTCCTTATGTTTCCATCTGCTGTGAAATTTTAAATTTTGTTTACTTTGGCCAATAATCAAACTCAGGCTACTGTGATGTTTATTCATATTCTTATTCTTTTTTTTTTTTTTTGTCTTTAGGACATGCAAGTGGTCAGTCAATTTTAAATGTCACCACTCTCAAGGTCAGGCCCCAAAGTGGAATACAAAACCTTTGAGACTGCCAGTGTGTCTAGGTTACCTAGCCATTTCTGTCTCCTACCTGAAGTCAGCTTAGAGGCAGATAATTATTATTCCAATTACAGTCTTTCACCTCAATGACATGTATTTCAAATTCACAGTCACTTCTTTTTTGCCAAATAAGTCATAATTAGATTTCTTTCTTAACAAATTATCTACAAAAATGGTTTTATTAGCATATTCTGTATTAAAATGGTAGCTATTATAGCTTTCCATTCTCAAAATTTGGAAAGAATTATTATTATTTACTATGCTATATTAATATTATTCAAATGAATATATTATAGTCTTTAGAGTGTAGTATAATTGATATGTCTGAGATTAGATGACTATGTGATCAACTGTAAAATAAAATGACTGTCAATAAAAGTTCTAAAAATACTATACCTGTTTGCTATATTCTTACTTTTTAACTTCAGGATGAATGAACACTTCCTAGAGATAGTACAAAATCAGTTTCTGAAGCTTTCTTGGCACAGGTGTACCTTCCCTCACCACATCATTGAAAGCAGGAGGTCAGAAACACTTGAGAATTAGCCAGATGCACTATCCTACCTTTTATAGATTAGACCTAAAAAAAAAAAAAAATCAGGCAAAAATCTGTGAATTGACCATCAAAGATAGTAACAGCTTTAATCATACTGGATCTATTCCCTGAGCAGTTACCCAGTGAAGAGTACCCATGAACTCACTGACATTGCTACACAAGAGTGATAACTAACTTTGTGAGGAAGCATTCTACTTAACATGAGAAGCCCCACCAGCAGTAGACCCCAGCATATGATATCATCCAAGCCCCAAGGTTCATTAGGAGCTTGAGAAAGTCTTTTACCAAATAATGGTTTATGGAAGATATATAATTGATTTCAAAAGCAGCTTGGAGAGGCAAAGGTTGATATCAGCTTACAGGTTATGTTAGACCATCATCAGGCAAAACCAAGGCAGGAACTCAAGCAGAAACCGGAGGAAGAAACTAATGGAGAAACCATGAAGGAACAGTGCTTACTGACTTGCTCCCACGCTCAAGTTCACCTTTGTTACACAGCCAAGGTACACCTATGGACGATACCACCCACAGTGGACTGGGACCTCCTACTTCAATTGGCAATCAAAAAAACACTACACAGATATACTCACAAGTGAATCAGATGGAGGTAATTCTTCAATTAAGGTTCTCTCTTCCCAGGTGTATCAAGCTGACAGCCAAGGTTAGTCATTACAATTTCTTAGAAATAATCCATTTAAGAGAAACAAATTTATACAAAACGAAATCTAAAATAATTATATCTTAGTTATCTTTAAGTTGAGTATAATTGTGTTCAATAAAACAGAACATAAAATGTGAAGCCTTTAATATCAGCATTTGGGAGGCAGAAGAAGAAAGATCTCTGTGAGTTTGTAGCCAGCCTGGTCTACTTAGTAGTTCTAGGACAGCCAAGGATATATAGTGAGACCCTGTCTCAAAAAAAAAAAAAAAAAAAAAGAAGTGCAAATGTAATCAATAATCATATGTAACAGTTGGAAATACTATGTGTTTTATAAAACTTGGTTTATGCCTGGTCTTACATTTTATGATCTTCTTTTCTATGCACATGGTAACTATGTTGGAGGGTTTTTATTGTCTCGTGTGTTTATCAGATACTAATGTTTTTTGATTTTCAAGGAGTTATCTTTATTGGTTGAACCCAACTTTATAAAAATTAAATACACTGCCTGTGCTAAAGAATCTCTTCCAAGTCTACTCATTTATTAAAATTCATTATAAATATATTATAGTATTTTGTTCAGAATCAAAATATATTACAGTATTTTGTTTCAGAATAAAAGGGCAAAATTACTAGTTTTTCAATTATTCTGTCATATGAAAGTCTTGGTAATACTCTTTATTTCATTTCAATTATATCTTTTTAAAATATGTAGTTCACAGTCCCTTGTGATTTATTATATTATTTATGTTCTCTGCAATGCAAAGTACTTAATGAAAAACTTTTAGTATGTATTCTTTATGGTAAATATAATTATCTTATATTTAACATATGAAATAATAATGAATAGATTTATTCTATATCTTAATTATACTTAAGCTGAAGTATATATAGTCAAATGAGATTGCCTGGATTATTCTGCTTTTCTACATACATAAAATTTGAGAGAACATTTCCAGAGACTGTACCATTTCTTATGTCCAATATAGTTTTCATAGTCATCATTAATTTTTTCTTTTCAAATAAATTTTAATTCCATTAACTTTTCAAAAACATTGTGTACATTTAATTTTGGTGATGAGTCATTTACCTTATAATACTGTTTGTCAAAACAACTTGAGTAAAAATTGCTAAAAGAACTTTGTGGTGTGATTAATTAATTAATTAATTATTTTCAGCTTGAGTCATAGTTTATTTAATAATAGCTTTAAATGAAACTCAAGTCAACAAGTCAACTACGTTTAAAGTCAAACTTTGTAATACAATACAATTATGGTGAGGAATAACACTTCGAAAGTATGAAGAATTTGTTTTCTGTTATTAAACCATTATGTTTCTATAATAGCAGAAAACATTGTATGTACAGCAAAAACACCACAATTCATAACATATCACCAAAATTCATAAGATATCATTGTCCAAACAAGTCAATGCATTGCAGGTAGGGTTCCTTGGTGTGTCATATGAAGGCACAAAGAGCACAATGTGGACATTGTGTTCAGAAACAAAACTTTAGTGAATCTTTGTGGTGAAACCAAAACATCTTGGTTTCATTATGCACTTGGTTATGAATTAATTTCAATATGCACTTGGTTAATGAATTCTTTATTCATAAACTTTTCACTGTTGCCAATTTTTATGACTTCCCAAAATGTTACAAGAGACTATATGGCATCATTGTTATGGTGAAAACAAATGTTGCTAAAATAATGTTAGGGTTAAATTGAAAAAGGCAGAAACATGAGGATTGTAATGAAGGGGTCTTGCCACATGACCAAATAAGAGAGAGGACAAGGATGGGGCAAAAAATGAACTAAAATGGTCACAGCAGCCTCTAGCTGGCTACTAGGAATACTCCCCAAGAAGCATGAGCAAGGCACTGCTGCTCTTCTTCCCACAAAACTGCTTGACTTTATTGGTAATTATACATCTGCACATATTCCTGCACCTAATTGCTATGAGTGAATTGTGAGTAAGTATGGCTTACCCATTACAGAAAGAAGAACATCTTATTCTGCTTTGCTTATCTTTTGCTAGAATAAAATTATGAACAAAAGCAATTTTGGGAGTTAATGGGTTTATTTGACTTACATTTCTGTCTATCATTGAGGGAAGACAGAGGAGGGACTCAAACAGGAACCTGAAGGCAAGAACTTAAACAGAGACCATGGAGGAACTAGCTTCCACACAGACTCACCCATAAACTGTAGATTAGCTATGGAGGTCCCATAAGACTAGACTAGGCCCTCTGGTTACAGGAGATAGTTGTTTAGCTCGAACTGTTTGGGGGGCGGGCAGGGGGATTGGGATCCGACCCTGGTGCATGGGCAGGATTTTTAGAGCCCAGTACTTAGGGTGTGACACCTTGCACAGCCTTGGTGCAGGGGGAAGGGGCTTGGACCTGCCTCAGCTGTGTGTGCCAGGATCTGCTGACTCCCCATGGGAGACCTTGATTTGGAAAATGTGGGCATGGGGGGTGGGTTGGGGAGGAAGACTGGGGGGTGGGAAGAAGGAAGAGGGGGGATCTGTGGTTGCTATGTAAAGTGAATAGAAAATTTGTTAATAAAAAAAAACCCAAAGACAACATAAAAAAAGAAAAGTAGCTTAAAGTGATTAATTTATTATCTTTAAAAACAATATTCTATTTTATGTACAGTAATGACTGCCTGGTTTTCTACAACATTGCTAATAATGTCACCTATTGTTGGAGATTTTTGGCTCTTTTGGGGGGCCCATCACCAAGCTCCCAAATAAACCACACACTCAGGCTTATTCTTACTTATGAATGCCTGGCCTTAGCTTGGCTTAGTTTCTAGGCAGCTTTTCTTTACTTTAGATTATCCCATCTACCTTTTGCCTCTGGGCTTTTCCTTTTCTATTTCTGTATACCTCTCTTTGTTTCTTACTCTGTGGCTTGCTGTGTAGCTGGGTTGTTGGCCCCTGGAGTCCTCATCCTTCTCTGGCTGCTAGCTAGCTCTCTCCTTCCAGTTTTCTCTTTCTATATATACTCTCTGCCTGCCAGCCCTGCCTATCCTTTCTCTTGCCTTGCCATTGGTTATTCAGCTTTTTATTAGACCATCAGGTGTTTTACACAGGCAAAGTAATACAGCTTCACAGAGTTAAACAAATGCAACATAATCAAAAGTAACACACCTTAAAATAATAGTCTACAACATTTCCCCCTTTTGTCTAAATAAAAATGAAAGGCTTTTAACATCATAAGACAATAACACAATAACAATTATCAAGTAAGGACTACATTCACATATCCATTTGTAGTTAGCATATTCAGAGAAAATAATGCATGATCTATCCCATCTTAGTGAATCCAAAATTTTATTTTGTTTTTTTTTTTGTTTTGTTTTTTCAAGACAGGGTTTCTCTGTGTAGCTTTGTTCCTTCCTGGATCTCGCTCTGTAGACTAAGCTGGCCTTGAACTCACAAAGATCCACCTGCCTCTGCCTCCCGAGTGCTGGGATTAAAGGCGTGCGCCACCACTGCCCGGCATCCAAAATTTTATACGTAATTAACTTTTTATCAAAACCAAGGAAAACTGCAACTATAATTATTTAATCTTCAACTCAATCAAAGATTCAGAAGGATATAATATTATCCAAAAGGATGTAATAATAATAACAGGGACATTTGGCTGCGTGGACAGTCACCCAAAGTTCTTCTGCTATGTTGGGGCATCCATCTTAGGCCTACAGGCCTAGATTATCTGGCAGACTTTTCTATGAAGCAGGAATTTTGAACTGTCCTGTCTTGTTTCGGCAAAGTTCATCAGTCACTTTCGTCTGTGTCCTGAAGAACATCTGACAGACTCTTCTGTGAAGCAGGAATTTTGAAAGACTGTTCTGCCTTGTTTTGGCAAAGTTCAACAGTTTTTTCCCTCTGTGTCTTGCATGTCCAGTCTGCACAGCACCTTGTCAGCAGTCAAAGGCAAGAGCAGTTTCTTTGCCCAGTGGCTAACTTTGCCACAACGATAGCAAACTCTATAAGGAGTTTCTTCAATGCCCATCATCTTCTCTGAAGTAAATTGGTGCTGCCAGGAGCAGATGTATCTCAGTGTCATGAAAATTTTTATTTTAACAAAACATTTTAAATGCCATATTCTATAGATCTTTGGAAGGTTTGAAGACCATTTATTTAAAATATATCTATTTAACCTAGAAAACATACCTAACATACCTACAAATTTGGCTGTTATAAATGACTAACTACTGACCTATATTTCCTGATTATCTTATATTTTATAATAACAGCTTTCAAAAACTAGAATTTTACCTTACTTTTTAAAATAAACTACATAGATACAATACCTTAAACATTAATATAAACATATATGAAATACATTGTAACATAAATAACCTTAAATTTTTATCAATATACAAAAATTCTTTAAACAAGAGTAGAAACATATATATAGAGTAACAAAATTAACTTTAACTTTGTATCAATATACTATATTTCTTGATGATAACAAACATCCATGACTCGCCAAATAACCAAAATCAACCATACCCCCCAACTCTTGGGAATAAGTGCGTAGTTTTCTCCATACTGCTTTCTGCTGTCTGTAGATGAAGTACTTTTAGGGTCCCAGAGAGAAAATTTGAGATAGTGGCCAAGTCTTGGGAAGATCAGCAGTAACCTTTGCTGATAGATATCACCTGTCAAGATTCAGGAGGTCTTGTCTGATCAAACCTGATCCATATTAACCCTGAAGAAATCCACAGCCTCTCATCCCCTATGCAAACAAAACTCCAAAGCATTTTTGATTTCCATTTGACAAATACATTTTTTACTTCTTATTTAAAGTCAAGGCATTTCTAAAATATCTAGATTGGTTCAATTTAGTAGTCTAGTTCACAATCCCATGTGTCCTAGCAGCTGTCTTTTGCTTCTCAACACTCAAAAAATTCAAAATCAACACATCCATGATCCAGACTACCTGTGTATTTCCCATCTTATGTGGCTTTTTTCTTTTACCCTCTCTTTAAAGACTTAGTAAACAAAGAAAACATGCAACTCTCAGTTGCCTTTTTAGTTTTTGCAAATAGAATTTGGTCAAAAATGCAATGGGATTCTAAGAAAGAGAAAGCCCAGGATGAGCTAAGCAAGCTCATCTCTTGTGGTTTGAGGTGTGTGGGGGGACTTGGCTTTGCCCCTAGAAGATCTGTTAGAACCAGAAGGAAAGGAAAGTATTCACTAGAACACAGACTGAATTGTGAGCGCAAAGGCTGTATGACTCAGTGAAGGTACGCAGAGGAACACACCCTCCTGGGTCCAAGGTGCTCGTGCACAGTATATGCTCAAGCTGATTGTCTGTCTTCCACAATATGCAAGCAGGGAGACAATTTCTGAAGAACAAAGAAAGAATAACACTAAAAATTTAAGCTAAAAAACATACAGATGATCAGTTAACTGCTAAAGAAGAGACCGATTGCATGGAGGCTCAAGACATACACTAACAATCAAACAAATTTGAATCCAGAATTGCTATGTTATTTAAATGTTCAACTTTTAATAAAAGTTGATAAAGGGAATAGTGGTACCCATAAAAACCACTTTAATGTAGCAATGAAATCATATTCAAGTTCTCAAAATCCTGATTATTTAATAGGCTTTAGAGAGCAGGGGCTGCAAAGTAGCAAAGCAAATGTTAGCAGTCAACGTCCCTTATGGCTGTAACGGAAACAGCTGCTTTCCTCTTTGGAGAAACAGTGGATGGAGAAAGCCACAACAGCACAGAAAATATGACAAGGGGTGATGTTTCCATGGATTGGAAACAACTGGATGTGAATGCCCTTGGGTGTTAAAATACTCCTGAATGTCACATAAACAAAGGAAATCTGAACCCACCTGGAAACTCATTTTCATGGGCTTCACTGAAGCTTAAAAGGTTGGGAAGGGAAAAAAAAATCAGAGAAAGAATCCCTGTGGGGCACAGGTGTAAAAGGCATAATGTGGTTAGAGGATGCAAAAAAAAAAAACCAAAAAAAAAACAAAATGAAGAGAACTACTGCAGTTTCAGAGTTCTCTAAAGAAACAAAACTGACTGATAGTGAACATATACATGTACACATATGTGTGTGCATGAATTTGTGCATGTGTGCATGCACTCAAAAGAGGATTTATTAGACTGATTTACAGGATGTAGACAAGGAAGTCCAATGATGGCTGTATTCCAAAGGAAAAGATGAGACTACAGTAGTTGTTCAGTCCACATGACTGGATGTTTCAGAAGTCACAATCTAGTGCAGAATCCAGAAGGAATCCTGGAAAGCTGATGGATTCCGTCTACACTGGAACCCCAAATAACAAAGCAAACAGGGACAGATGAATTTTCCCAAGAGTGAGCTGGTAAAAAGCAAAAACTTTCCTATACTCTTAGGCTACCTGTCAGGAGAAGGTGTGGACCAGATTTAGGGTGAGTCTTTCTACCTCACATTATTCAATCAAGAAAAATCTATCATAGGTGTGCCCAGCTGCTTGGGTTTTAGTTGATTTCAGATGTGGGAAAGTTGACAATCAAAATCAGTCATTACACAGAGTGTAGAGGAACAACTCAGAAAACATTGCTCCGAGACTCAGGCAAGTAGTACGTTCTGCCCATCATTTGAGAGTAGAAAAGAACATGTAAGACATCATGTTCCAAGCTTTATACTAAGCACACAGCATTTGTCATCTGCAATGAGAGGGATTGACTGACTTGTGATGTTCAGATAACAACTGTTTGCCTAAGTCCCTTGGGAGCTAAAAATGCCTTTTCAAAGCCTTCCTTCTACACTTCCCTTCCCTCACCTTACATACCTTTTTCTTTTTGTTTTTTTCGAGACAGGGTTTCTCTGTGTAGTCCTGACTGGGCTGTCCTGGAACTCACTCAGTAGACCAGGCTGGCTTGAAACTCACAGAGATTTTGCCTGCCTCTGCCTCCTTGAGTGCTGGACTTAAAGGTGTGCACCA
Organism: Peromyscus attwateri; assembly: GCA_902168425.1. Classification (NCBI taxonomy): domain Eukaryota; kingdom Metazoa; phylum Chordata; class Mammalia; order Rodentia; family Cricetidae; genus Peromyscus; species Peromyscus attwateri. Next base: position 22,246 of record CABHPP010124944.1, on the reverse strand, counting down.
CCATGACCCGGCTGTAATTTCAATATTTAATATTGATATGCAATTTCACTCTAACACTTAGACTTCTGTAATGCTGTCTTTTCTCCCATTATTCTAGCACACCCAAACTCTGGCTGTTGAAGTTGTTTTAATTCACTCCTGGAAGTCTTCCCAAGTACAAATGCTGAGATATTTATATTTCTTATGTTTTGTATATGCTGGGTCCTAAAGTTCAGCCATGTGGTAAATTCATAGGGGCAAAGGCCTTACAGAAACCTCAGTAAGGTCCTTTCAAATATCCCCACCATCATCAGAGGAAGGCCAAGAACACGTGGAATGCCCTTCAGACAGATGTGCACTGGGCATGCTAACACGAAGACAGGTCAGAGGTGAAACCAATTTTCTAGCCCTTAGATCCTGATCAGAGGAATGTATAAAGCTGTCATCAAAAGTAACTTGAAATCTGTGTAAATTGAAAATAATTAAAGGAACAATATAGCCAAGACAATGTTAAAATATAGAATATATTGACTCATATAGTATAAAGATCTAATAATGCCTTCTAAATCTGAGGTGTGATTATTAATGTCCAAACTCTACTATTTTTTAAACATACAATATTTCCTCCTGGCCTAGTGGTAGAGAACTTGCCTAACATATATAAAGTACCGTATACAATCTAGGCAGCACAAAAAGCCGTCAAAGTAGGCTGTTTTGGAGAGATAGTAAAATCCATTATTATAAGATATTCATCTACAAAGGGATAGCAAAAATTGTCAAAACACTATCAGATCAAGGAAGTTTTCCAAGACGCACAAAAAATGTACAACTGTGTGAATGTAAACATCTACACCTGGCATACACATAGCCTTCTTTGATAACTGAAATGTATAAAATCAGCTCAAACATATCACTACTGTTCTGCTCATTATACAGTCTCTTCATCATTGGGAGAAGCACATGTTGTTGCTTCTGTCAATCTGCAACAGGAAAGAAAATTACCAGAAATACTAGTTAACACAATTCTCTTTGCAGTTCAGCAGCTTTTATTATAAAAGTGCCATTCCACACTGGAAAAAGTTTTATAAAAGAGATGGGAAAATAGACTAATTATGGCAATTGGTGCATATTTATCTGTATTCAACTTGGTATTCATATATGCAAGTGCCCAGGGTACTTTTAAGGTACCCCTTCTTTTAAGAGAATAGTATCTACCTTAGAAACCTATCTCTAAATTCACGTACTATGAACACATTGGATCAATGTTTTGAAACACACTATAGAGATGTATGATAACATGGACATTTTCAATGGCAGTGTATCTTAGTTAGGATTTCTGTTGCAGTGAAGAAACACCATGACCATAGCAACTCTTATGATTAGGGATGGCTTATATTTCAGAGGTTTAGTCCATTATCATCATGGCAGGAACCATGGTGTTATGCAGGCAGACATGGTGCCGGAGAGGTAGCTGAGAGTTCTACATCCTGAACGGAAAGAAGCAAGAAGAGACAGTGTGTCACCTGGCTTGGCTTGAGCTTCTGAAACCTCAAAGCTCACCCCCTTAGCAACATGGTGCTGTGGGATGTTCTGTATGCTGTGAATATGTGTTACTCTGATTGGTTGATAAATAAAACACTGATTGGCCAGTAGCCAGGCAGGAAGTATAGGTGGGATAAGCAAACAAAGAGAATTCTGGGAAGAGGAAGGTTAAGTCAGGAGATGCCAGCCTGCTGTCCAGGGAGCAGCATGTAACAGCACACAGGGAAAGCCACAGAACATGTGGTGACATATACATTAACAGAAATGGGGTGAGTTTAAGTGTAAGGGATAGTCAGTAGTTAGCCTGAGCTAATGGCTGAGCAGTTTTAATTATTATAAGCCTCTGTGTGTTTACTTGGGTCTGAGTGGCTACAGACTGGGTGGGACACAGGAAAACTTTCAGCTACAACACACTTCCTCCAACAAGGACACAACTCCAACAAAGTCTATGGGGACTCTTTTCATTCAAACTACCACACAGTGCTTCTCGGATTTTTAAATTGACATGGAAAGAAAGATTCTCATCATTGTGGATCATAAGTTTAGATGATAGAAATTTCATTAGTTATCTTTTCATGTATATGAAGAAGTCTTATTCACAAAATGATTCCCATTTTTAAAAAAATAGCAGACTTAAGATGACTCTTGGCAGCAGTAAGTCCACATCATTCTAATGTTCCTCCATCAGATTGGAATACTGGGCTACACTGGCATTTATCAGTGTTCTTCCTATCTATTAAGAAAACACATTTCATTTTTCTTTAAATTTACGTTGATTTGATTACACAAATGTGACTGGGAGTTTGAAGGATGGGGTGAAACAATGTCATGATATCTCCCTGCTCTCTTTCTAATTCATCGCCTCTTCTTCTCTTTCCCAATAGATACATCTACAATATAATTTCTGCATCTCAGCCTCAGGAATCATTGCAGAAGAGGGAGCAGAAAGACAGTAATAACTAGAAGAACAAGTAGTTTGCTGTGAGATTGTGTCTCTTAATTTTTATTAAATGGTTTGAACTATCAGTTTCTAAGTGGTATTAATTTTTCCAACTTTGAGTTATTCTTGAGAACCATATCTCAATATTACAATGCCTAGAGGACACACACACACACACACACACACACAAACACACACACACACACACACACACACACACACACACACACACACACACACGCACGCACGGCCTAAGTATAGAGATGTTCAATAAACATGCATTGGAATAGCTTGGCAAGCCATGGAGACCTTCTGTTTAGTATGCTATGATGGTATGTAGATAGTTCTTTTATAGACCTATTTTCTTTTCAGAATCATTTGAAATTCTGAATAAAAGAAGCATGATTTTATGAAAACAATGTGTGTGCATTTTTTCTGTTCTGTTTTAAGACTTTACCACTGAAAGACACTCACAATGAAACTCATGTTCAAAAACAGGTTGATTTATAGGACAAGATTAAAAGTAAACCAGAGTGTACAATTCTGGCTTTCTATTTTCTTTACAGTGACATATATTTTATGTTTCAGTGGAATACCTCACACTTGGCAAGTAAACACTTCAGAACACAGTCAGATGTGCTTTCCATGAATATTTTCTAATATTTGGAGCCAAAGTGCACAACCCACTTCATTCCAGCTCTAGGTAGTATAAGAGCAGACATCTAGGTTACAGAGGAATTATTTATTTCATCATTTACTTAGTGGAAAGGGCTCATTCCACAATTTCTTATGCCTTGGTTAGGGGTATTGATCCCTTAACAACATCCAAAGTTCGTCTGAGAGTGTTTTTTGATCATGTATTTTAATTTAATAACAAATGCAAGTTGACATTTAAGCATGCAATATCTGACTGAAAAGTACAACAAAATATTGACAGGGGCAACAATAATAAAAGATATCAATTTTTAATTATATCTCTGTATTTTACCTTCAATATTTATCATAATTTATGTTGTATGTTAGAATATGATCAAATATGCTTCAATATTGATCAGAAAACTAATCAAGTCTATAAATTTAAATATGTTCCCATTTCAAAGTAATGAAATGGTTTACGCTAAAACCAAGCTGGGCAATGGTGGTGCACACCTTTTATACCAGCACTTGGAAGGCAGAGGCAGGCAGAGTTCGAGGCCAGACTGGTCTACAGAGCAAGTTCCAGGACAGCCAGCAATACACAGAGAAACTTTGTCTCAAAAAACCAACATTAAGTAAATGAAAAAATAATGTTAGCTCACTTCTTACATGTCTCAATATTTCCCAGCGCTACCATTGTGAGACAAAGCCGTTAGTCACATGAACCTTTAAAGATACAAATGCACACCAAAGTTAACAGCAGGCATGAAGTTCTTACCACTTCCTAGCCCATATGCATATTTATCTCTTGATTCTTTGCCAATTCTTTTGAAAGTGATTATGATTATCTATTTTCATCTTTTTTTAAATTTAGGAATTTAAATTTAACTGTAGTAGATTTGGAGCATTTACCTGCATGACAAAGGAAGAATTAGACCTTAAAGATTGTAAATAGAAGGATCTGTGCAGTTACTAACATTGCAATGAGAAGGCATTTTCTAAACTTTATCAAAGAAAGTTAGGCCACATTGTTTTGTGTGGGGAGCAGCCACAGTGAAAAGGAAAAACTATAGGGTATAAGTGCATACAAAGTCACATGGACACAGAGACATAGACACACAGAGAGAGAATATTTTTAAGCCTATTCTTTCCTTGTTTTGAAAGTAGATTCATTTCTCACATAATATATCCTGATGATGGTTTCCCCATCCCCTACTTCTCCCAGTTCCTTCCCACTTCCACTCTCATATGGATTCATTCCATTTCTGTCTTTCATTAGAAAAGAACAGGCTTCTAAGGGATCATAACAAAATAAAATATAATATCATGAAACTAATACTATCACATTGGAGTTGGATAAGATAAACAAACAGAAAGAAAAGAGCTCAAGAAGAAGGCACAAGGATTAGAGACTCACTTGTTTGCACACTCAGGAATATCATAAAAACACTAAATTGGAAGCCACGGTATATACCCAGAGGACCTGGTGCAGACCCATGCAAACCCTGTGCATACTCCTTCAGTCTCTGTGAGTTCATATGATCTTTGATCAACTTGACTTAGAGACCCTTGTTTTCTTGGTGTCCTCCATCTCCTCTTACTCTTTGACCTGGTTCCATGAGCCCTGAGAGGAAGGCTCTGATGGCGACATCCCGTTTAGCATGAGTATTTTAATGACCCTCCTCTCTGGATAATGTCCGGCTGTGGATCTCTATATTTATTCCCATCTGCTCTAGGAGAAAGTTTCTTTGATGATGTTTAAGCAAGGATCTGATCTATGAGTATAGCAGAATGTCAGTAGGAGTCATTTTATCACTACATTTCTTTCTTTCCATTTTATTTTTTTAATGCCAGTAGTATTTGGTTTTACATTAAGTCCCTGGGCTCTCTAGTCTCTGGTTCTTGTTCACCCAAGCAGTGGGAGAGCCATCTTGTAGAGTGGGCCTTAAGTCATTCATATATTGGTTGGTTACTCCCACACGCTTTGTGCCACTATTGCCCTAGCATATATTGCAGATAGGACACTATTGTAGATCAAAGGGTATGGGACTAGGTTGGTATTTATATTCTCCTTTGGTAGCATGTAGAGTACCTTCCTATAACAAAGGCACTATTATTTAGGAGTGAAGGCTCTATGTAGACACCAGCTTGACCTTCCTGTGTTCAGAGTTGTGTGGGTTTTGTTTTCCGCAATGGGGCCTTGCTGTCAATGTGTGTAAAGAAACATTTTTTGTCTTGGCAACAGCCTGTTTTTTTTTTTTTTTTTTTTTTTTAAGATGAACAGGAAAAATAAAATTTCTTTTCATCCAATGTGGCTTTTCTCAAACCTCACATTCCATTCAGAAGAAGAGATTAACAAAACATCTAATGGGGGGAATGATTACTTTAAATAGCATGTAGGAAAAGTTAAAATCAAACTTATTGTTTTGTGAAGTTAATATGTATTGATATTCTTTAAAGAAATGAACAAAAAATTTAATCTGATTCAAAGCTTATTTTACTTGAAAATTAAGTGACCTATTTATGTTCCTGCTTCAGTAGACTTTAGAAAAATTAGCTCCTGTGGATGCCCATGCCCACTCCTCCTTCCTTCAAATCTTTTCTTTATGACTTTAGAAGAAAAAAAAGGTGGAATTACCCTCTGTCTTTCATGCTGTGTGGCAGTGCTGATTGCCCCGTGTTCACTCTGGTCTGCATTCTGGTCTGAACTTGTCTGCACTAACCCCAGCCCTGGCACCAGCCTCCATTGCCATCTCTCAGGACTCTGGGTCCAGGTTTTTTGTTACCTTCCTCAGTGATCCAGCTCTGTGGTCCTCTCACAGGACTGATTACAGGAACTTCACCCTCAGCTTAATAATGCCCCTGAAAGTGTTTGGGAAATTAATTGGCTATTTCTGGAAATGCTTATCTCAGATGAGCAGTTGTGCGTGCGCATGTGTGTGTGTGTGTGTGTGTGTGCGCGCGCGCGCGCGATGTATGTATGCCTGTGAGTACATGTGCCAAGGAATGATTGTGGAGATTCTCACTTTGCTCTTTGAGCCAGGGTTTTTGTTCATCATGGTATGTACTAGGCTAGCTGGGGCTGTACATCTGGGGGAACTCTTATCTCTACCTTCCATTTTATTGTAGAAGTGCTGGGGTTGCAGAAGCTTGCTACTATTATCAGCTTTCTATTGGTTCTAGGGATTTGACCGTAGGTCTCCACTTTTACCCAGCAATGTGTACCCTTAATAAGTATAACAAGTCACGTCATTCCTTTTGTCCTTCAATAAGAAACCATGTCAATGGTTGAAAAGATATGAATGAGGTCACTGATAATTTCCATTCCATAAGAGAATGGAAAAACAATGAACCTCTTTAATAAAGAATATGCTGGGACTTGACTTAAGTAGTGTGACAAGAGAGTAGAGAAAGGATAGCCACACATACAAATAAGCTGGGATCAGATAAGCTGCACATACTCTGGTGGAGTGTCTCCAATTACCAGAGCAATGTGGAACCTTAGTATGTTTATTATGTACATTATGTACAACACAAAGGGACGAATTAGCTAGTCTCCATGAGAGGCGTCTGTAGGCAAGCAGTCTTGGGCCATAAAATCCAGGAAAAGAAAGGTACAGAAATTTTACACACACACACTGCCCAATCATTATTAAACACTCATACTTAGATCACTGTAAGTCTTTGCCAATTTCCTCTGAGTCTAAGGAAGTCAGTGGAAGGCTTTGCCAAATTCCCATGGGTCTGAGGTTTTGGTCACTGACATTCCTATGGTCATATCAACAACACACATTTACTCAAAACTTCTACTGCTCTTCACATATTCACTCAGAGCTTCCTCAGTTCCCCACACAATGTACACTCAGAAAACATTACCTCAAAACATTGAACATTTTCTTCATTGCAATCCAGAATTTATTCAAGATGAGAACACAGATAATTAACATAATTTTATATTTTCTTTATAACTGTGGATGTAGTTAGCCAAAATAATTCATGGTATGATACTTTCTGCTACAGATTACTGGATTTGAGTTAAACATGCAGCTCTTTCATTAGCAAGCAAATTCTATGTGGTCAGTTTGCTTATGAGACACATCTGGTGAGTTTTGCAGCCATTTCCTCTTCATAAGAGGAAAGACAACTTTTTCAATGTAGGTAACCAGGGGCCACACCTATCTCAATTTGTATGATGATAGAGAATTAAAAATCTCATCTTAAAGGGTATATAATGTGTTCTGTATAAGTTTATTATAAAAATAAAACAAAATATATATTTATATGATACTAGAGAATGAGAATAAATCATTCCATAGCATTTAGAAAGATGTCAGCAAAAAGATGAGGTGTAAAAAATGCAAACTTTTCATAGTTTAAGTTGAAATTGTTATGAAAAATACTAGAGAAGTTTTAAATCAAATGTATGTTACACTCACAGAAATATGTAACAAATCTGACAACAAACACAATGCAAACTTACATAGTAAAAACTATTTCAATCATAATTTCAATAAGGATTTGCATGGAATGTTGTAATTCCTAACAATTAAGTATCAGTAATAGTTAAAACCAAGGGAAAATCAGAAAAAGTGTTATGAAGGCATATACATAACAAGGGTTCTGAATGTATTAAAATTCAAACACTGTGGCATCAGCAGTGAGCTATTCACCAATAGAGCAAAAATGTCCAGAGTTCGAAGGAGATATTTGTGGAACAAACAACAAACACAGCATAATAACTCAAATGAAAGATGAGGGCTGATGGATAAGCTGAGCTGTAAAAAAGATCATTCATATGGCAAATCACAAGAACATACACTATGACATATATAACTTAAATATAAATAAATTAAGGATTTTGTCATTAACAAAAAATAAAAATTCTATTAGGAAATTGTTTTCTTTGAGTTGGTGCTTGGTTGTAGATTGGGCCATCTTCTCTAAACCAGACTTGTTTAGTGCTGTCCAAAAAATTGTAACTATATTAATATTAAAAACAGTGTTTTCACCAAAAATATTTTTGAAAATTACAAGCAGGAGAATATGTTCACAATCCCTATACCATCAAATAATATCAGAAGATTTTAAAGTAACGACAATCACTAAATACTCATGAAGTAATTTATTAATGATAAACCTAAGAATTAAATTATAGGACAATTTTATAGCAGTTTTGTCAACAAACTGCAGGAGAGTGCCAAATGCTAGTGAACATGTGGTCTCAAAGAAACGTTTATACATAAGTGTGTAAATAAATGGAAATTGTTTTGCATTGTGATCAAATGTCACATAGTTCATATTTTACATGGGAGTAATTATCCTAAATTTATATGCGAGGCAAACACCTGCTCACTTGCAAAAGACTGCATGTAAAATAATGTCAATGAGTATTGTCCTCATTAGAAAAAATATTGCAAACAATTCAAATGTCCATAATATGGAAAGTCTAAATAGATTGTGCTGTCTTACACATTATAGTGCCATGAGGTGGTGAATAAACTGATATGATATTATGATATCATAGCATAATAACATTTGCTGCCCAAATCACACCCCTTCTATGATATAAATAATGAGACCTTTAATAAAAAATGACTATAATTTATATGCATAGAACATTGGAAATAAGAAATGATGAGAATGATGGACAGAAGAATCAGAAAAAAAACAACCCCATAAAGTAAGAGAAAGCAGGGTTATAAGGCAGATGGCACTGCACATGTTAGATGCAGAATAAGTGATTGTCTAGTATTCCACTTGTATGGAATATGTGTAATAGCTTTATGAAATATGTAGTAAAATAGAGCACATTTGGGTTATTAATGAGCATGAACTAAGTTGTATGATTATCCTAATCCTATGCTTATGAGTTAATGATTCGTAGGGAATTTTAATAAAAAAAATAGGCAACACAAAGTGTAGCTTGATATAGAGAATTAATGAGTGGACTAGTGAGGGAAAGGAGGTTCATTCTCATTTCTCTTACCATCTTCACTTAAAGAGTGATATGGTGAGACTTTCAGAACATTCATGGAACCACACTTACCAATTTTGAATCTTGATTTTTGGATTTCCTATTTTTGTTTTTCAATAGAAACATTAAGGCAGTGCCCTATTGCCCCATACAAAGTAAATTATTTTTAGTAAGTTCCCATCACAACAACAAATGTTTCTTCTACCTGTGTGGGTCTCTGAGCTATATGTAAGCCAACCACCTATCCCCATATTACCCAAATACATTCAGTACTAACATTTGGAAACTGAATGAAAACAAGTACTTTGTAAGCAAAAGTGTGATTTGTTCATAAGTTTATCTTCCATGTTTAATTAATGGATGTCCCAGTGCTTCTGAAACTTTAATCCAATTGCTACATGTACAAGAATGCAAATACATCCATTGCTATCACCCTGCAAACAACTCAATTCCAACCAGATCAAAGACCTCAACATAAAACCAGATACACTGAACTTGATAATAGAAAAAGTAGAGACTAGTGTTGAACTCACTAGTGCAGGAAATGGCATCTGTACAGAACATCAACAGCACAGGTGCTAAGATCAACAATTAATAAGTGGAAACTCTTGAAACTGAATAGCTTCTGTGTGACAAAGGACAAGATCATTCAGACAAATAGTGGTACAAAGCTTGCAGGAGTAATGAACCAATATGGGTTTGGATTTAAGGCACACCCCATGAGAGGGAACCCACCCTCAACACTGTCTGGATGGCTGAGAAGATGAAACAGGCAGGCCTGAGACCTAGGGGGAAACTAAATACTACTGTTCTGACAAAGTAACATAGCCATAGAATGACTCCTAATGGCATTCTGCTCTACTCATAGATCAGTGCCTTTCTCAGCCATCAACAGAGAAACTGCCTCCTACAGTAAATGCGAACACATACGGAGACCCATAGCTAGACAGAGAGTGATAGACTTTGAAACACTCAGTACTAAATGGGATGTCTTCATCAAATCCCTTCCTTCACATGGAACTCTGTGGAAGTGGACGCAGAGAGATCTTAAGAGCCAGCGGGGATGGTGAACATCAAGGACACAAAGTCCTCTAAACAAAGCAGTATAGATGCACATATGAACTCACAGAGACAGCGGCAGTGTGCACCAGACCTGCTGGGTCTGTGCCAGATGCTATTCCCAGGGACACAAGCCCCTGGCCCTATCCCAGAAGCTATTCCCAACTAATAACCACTCGGAAATAAAAATTAGTTCTTTCCAATGGAGTCTCACTGAGAATAGAAGCCACTCTTAAAGGCAAGCCCCATGCTCAGCAGTAGATGGCAAACACAGAACAAACTCAGTGGCATCTCTGGAGATTCTTTGTCTCATAATGTTTTGTCAGGGCATTTTTTTTTTTTATGCTTCAGGTCCTTTCATACAAATTATGGCTTCTTGTTTTGTTTTCTTATGAGATTTCTGTGCAAGTCTCTGTGACTATATGTGTTCCTTGTGCTGTTTTTTGTATTTCTCTCTCTTTTTCTTCTATTTGTTTACTTTGTCTTATTCTGTTTTGTTTTGTTTTATTTTATTTTATTATTATTTTGATGTCTATTTTCTAAGGAGAAACTTCTGCAAAGGATGTGGATTCAGATGGAAGGGGAGGTAGGGAGGAACTGGGAGGATTTGGGTGAGAGGAAATCTTATTCAGAATATACTGACTGAAAATGCATATTTACAGTAAAAGAAAATATAAAAAATTAAGCCATTCATTCAGAATATAAGGAAATATCATTCTAGAACTGAATCAATGATTCTGGTGACTTTTTTGGTATACCATAGACGTTTTCATAAGGGATAAATATATGAATAATAATTATATTGTATAGCTCATTCTGTTATATGTCTTATTATGTATCATAGATTAGGCAAAAAAATATACTTAAGAAACAGGTAATTTGATGAAGTAACAAAGCACAATACAACCTAAGAGGTAATTCTGAAGGAATAGTTCTTTTGAAAGAATACATCTTTACATGCTATGTAAATTGGTATTTTCACAGATCTTGGAAAATATAACATGCTCCCATTTCTGAAGAGCAGCCCAGAGAACCATTTCTCAAGCCAGCATCTCCAAATGTTAGACCTGTCATTAATTAACCCTGTTGGTTATTGTTCCTATTTCCCTTCAGAATGACATTCTCTATCACTAAAACACAGGGGCTGTCACATTGCAAGAATTGCTCCAGCTTGGCCACTCGGGCTTGGCAGCACATTCTCTAACTGACAAGAAATGGGGGTTTTGAAAAACAATGTAGTGAAGTGTCTCAGTAGTTGAAGGTCACATAAATATACAGGCTGGAGAGGGGAAAGGGGGTACAGAATATATGGGCTGCTAAGAGAATAGTGTGACACTCTCAGATAAAACTACTGGAAAGTAAAGCCAAAGATGATACGAAGCAACACCAACCTCAGTCTCCAACCATCTTACAATTGAGGAAATGGGAGCTCCATAGCACAAGTATTTTAGCCGTTAAGTCTCTACTGTTACTTTGTGATGATATAAAACCCTGGCATGGTTTTTATTTATAATTTTACTATCATACCACATCTATTTCATGTGCCTTCTGTTAAAATCTGAAGAGGGATACTTGGAAACATAGATTCTATTTTCAAAAAGTAAGTAGCACACGAAGATGACAAAAGCCTGATGGTTTTATATGGAGGGAGGTTACTGCTATGTAGCTGATTAAGGAAGTCTCCAAAGCACACAGCCAAGCAAAGCAGTCAAGGAGGTGTCTCTTAGCTCTCATTCAGCCCTGTAGGTCTAGGATGCCTTACAATTCCCCTGGGATCACAGCTTACACATGTATCTATTATTAAGCTAAAGGAGCTTTGTAAGGAAAAACAAAAGCAAGGCAACGGTCAAATTTAAATAAAAATAAGAGTTCAGGTGCTGCATAACTATTGAAAAATGCAGGAAAAGAATGCCTCTCCTGCAACAGCAGTGGAGATAAAACTGCCAAGGCATTTTAAAGTGCTAGCATTCAATAATAAATGAGAAGCGCCATGAAAGGAGCAGAAGGGTGTGAGAGAAACAAAATATCCTACAAGCATCCGTTTTAATCATACTTATTTTGAGAACAAACCCTGAAAGTGTGAGGACTCCAGTCATTGGTGGAAGCTCGCTGTCAAGTGGATTCAGATAGGCACTCAGAAAAAAATAAAAGACTGTGATGTGTAGAGGGATTTTAATAAAAATACAAATTATAACTTAAAATAGAACTATTGCTGAAGTGATATTAGTCAGCAGAGCCAGACTTAAGTTTCAAGTATTAATATATACTAGACATATTATTTTAAAAGTGGCTTTGATTTGGTATACACACACATATATGTATATGTTACATAATATATATGATACTTAACTGGCAATTCAGAAATTATAACAAAGTATCAAAAGTATAAAGAAACAATTATGAAGTGAGATTTAAGTGAGTTATGCATTTCATCAGGAGAAAAACGAATTAAAAATAATACCAATGAGTAATATAGTAATTACTTTAACATATTAAATATATAGTTGCATATATTAAAATGATCAAAGATAAGAAATAACCTTAGGAGCAATATCATTATTAGGCAGCATAGTTATAAACTTTAGTGTTATCTGGACTAGTAAACACTTGGGGTTTAAGGCATATACTACAATTTGATTAAACATCTGTAATCCTGTAATTAATGTGAAAGTATTTATATAAATGACAAAATATAATGCGATAAAAAAACTATATAACATAACATATTTAACATTTGGCATACTGTCTTTACCAGCTAATTCTCTAAAGTCAAACAAATTCAACTTTAGTGTGTTAATGACTCTATGGAGAAAAACACTCTGGCTTCATGAACACATAGGCAACCAAACAGACTTCTTTCTTTAAAACACAGAACAAAAAATCCATAGATATCTGCAACATCTCTAAATTTTATTAAGGTTGAATATAATGCCATGAGACTTTTAATTTATATGATTCTACAGTCCTTTCTCTGGAGAAGACTAAGAAGAGACTAGGGATAGAGCTCAGTGGCAGTGTGCTTGCCTAGCATACCCAAGGTTCAATGACAGAATGCTTAAAAAAGGCCGCGAATAAATAAAAACACATTAATTAAAAAAGGCCTTGAGTTTGAAAGAGCAATGAGGGGTATACGAAACAGTCTGGAGTGAAGAAAGGACATGAGGAATGGTGTGATTATAATCTAAAAAAATAAAAGAAGCATGAAAAATTCATATAACCATTACCTCAAGTATCAGATATGAACATGGATGAAAATAAATTTACATTCTTTCCTTCCTTTAAAAATACACAATTTAAAAGAATTGATCAATGAATAAATAAAATACATTGAAAATGTAAGTAATAGATAGGAGTGATAATACTAATTGTAATTTTAGAATTACTAATCATTGAAATGAAAAATTAAACCTTCACTTGTTGGAGAATTAACCATGTCAGAAAGCAGTGAGATGTTTTATTTCACTCATAACAAGATATTAAAACTTAGAATTTACTTTTTATTTTCTCAAACTCAGAGAACTAGGATTCAAAAGAGCAATTTCAATGAGTATAAAAATTTATGCCAATGCACACATTGTGAAATGGGCATCTGAGTTTCACAAATTACTGAGAGCAAACATTGTGAGTAACAATCTACAAGGATTCTGCCATTTATTAAGACCAAAATAAATCCCTCTCATTTGTTAAACATTGTACCCGCAATACATTCTATCTGCAGAATGGCCTGATGAAGCTGAGATTAAAGTGAGCATCGCTATCTCTTACCTAGAAGACAAACTAGTTTTTAATCGTAAAGGGTCAGTCACTCAAATATGTACTCCACTGTGAAGACACTGAGGACGCATTTATCTTTATTACATTCTCCTTCTCTGCTTCAAGAACGCTGTTTACATCAGTCTCTTAGAACTTGGCACTTGATACTGTGGTGTTTACTGTGGGTGTTTGTGGGACATACCCTGGGCTGACTGAGTCTCTACACACATAAACTACAGGGAAGTGCTTGTACAATGAGCAGAAAGACAGATGATGTGTTCTGCTGTTATGATCTGGCAAATAAGTTTTTCAGCATCCAGGCAGATCCACTATCTTGCTGGCTTTCTGATTACACAGATTCTCCCCTTCCTGAGTGAACATAATGGAATGTGACTACTCATTGCTCATCCATCAGACTGATTTTTTGTACATGTGGCCTCGACTGATGATCTGCTATCAGATCAAGTACACCTTCAATTATGAAAGGTGCTTTATTTCCTGAATAACTTTGTTACATCCCTTGTATTTTCCTGATGAACTTATGTCTTTCATATAATATTTTAAGACTATTCTCATGTGAATATCCTTTCCTACTAAATTTTTATATTCTAGAAGTCACTGGCTGTCACTGGTAGAATCTTGGGTGTTTTTTTCCCCTCTCATTAGCTGGGTGCTTTTTCTTTTCTTTCTTTCTTTTTATTTTTTTGTTTGTTTGTTGTAAAGAGTTGATAGTAGAATTATTAATTTTATGGGCAGCCAGACATATAGACAATAGCATAGCCAAGTCTCCAAGGAGACTTCAGGTCCCACCACCAGAAAGAGACATCATAGCAGGGACTCAGGAAGGGACTCAGGCTCTAGGTCAATAATTTTTTTCAAGAACTCAGTAATTATCATTTCTTATTATGTTAATTGACTATATACCCTATTTTAGAAATATCAAAGAAAGTTCAAAAAAAGCACTTATGTAAAATTTCTATCTTAGAAATTTTCTCCAAAACACAAATCTCTTAATATTAAGCCACATTATTATGGTAATAATAATAATTACCATATTATTATGGCATTAAATGACTGTAATCAAAGCACTTGGGAAATGGAAGCAGGAAGACCATGAGTTCAAGATCACCACCAAGAAAATTTGATCTCAATAAGCAGCATATGACCCCCTTCTGCTTTTTGTCTCCTTCTCTCCCTTTTTTTCCTTCTTCCTCTCCCTGTTTAGAATTTTTTCCATTCATTTCTTTCCATTTTCCTCTGCTGAATCAATAAAATTCTACATTTAATGAGACTGAATGCCAGTTAAGGCTTATAGGATGAGCCTTTGTTTTGTGGAGTTATTTTATTGCATCCTCAGTATTATTCTGTTATTATTCCTGAATAAATATGGTAAGAAACTTCTTGGGTCTAAAATGGTCACCGAGATCAAAATTAGCCTTGAACTCCAGCAGTGAATTTTTTACTCTACTTTGTGAGTCTCTTACACCTATTAATATTACAAATTCCCAAAAAGAAAAACTTTATTTATTTCATATGGAAAGATGCTTTCCATATACCATATTTTATAGTTAAGAACAATTGACTCTTTTCAAATAGAAACATAAATGAGTTTTACATTTCCAAATAATTTGTGGATGATAAAGTCCAGTAATTGCTTTAATTTTCTATACATAATGTTCCTTTTGACATCTGATTGATTTTCAATAACACAAAACTCATGATAAAGTGGTATTTCATCACATAGCTTATAGAACTAGATATTTCCCAAATCTACATTGTAAATATTAAAATATAGAAACATAAAAGAGTCAGTATGAGCAAAGTCATCTATAAAATATTTTATTTGTCAATAGGCATCAATGCAAAGCCCCTTTGGAGAAAGTGTAGTGAAAGTCTTTTAGTTATTCATGAGGATACTTCATGAAAATGGAAATTTAGCATTTTTCTGCAGCCTCTGAGTAAAAAGAAGAACTCAAAGTAGTGTTGAAAGTTTCTTTTGGTTGTCTTCCAGAAACTAAATGCAAGTTCCTATTGCTGAAGACATCATACCCTTCAGACACCAAACTCAGAGGAATAGAACAGAATCAGATATGAAAGCCACCTAGCTGTGATACCTAGTAACCTCAATAATGGCCCCAATGGCAGGTTATCCACAAACTGAAATAGTGACTCATATCTTAATGGTTACCAGCATCTGTCTGATTGAATTTAAGGCCCACTTAACAGGAGAGAAATAATGTAAGTCTGTATTTATTGTATAGTCTACCCAACTATGTGTGGCTAGTTAGGTCATGGGTATTAGAGGAGAACCTACTATTACCACTATCCTAAACCAATATAATCCCTAACTGCATTCTAAAGAGTTATCCTTATATCTACACATAAGTATACATTTTACACTCTCATCAAAGAAGCTTTTTTTCTTTTCTTTTTTTTTTTTTTTTTTTTTTGGTAGAAGGAGACCATTGCAGAAAGCCACCACTCATCAAATGCAATGAATCCCTGACAATGGGGGTCCCAGCCTCAACTGATGCATCTATAATACAACTCCTGAACCCAAGGCTCACAGAACATTGTGTAAGAGGGGGTGGAAAGATTGTCAGAACCAAAAGACCAGGAAGTCTGCTGTGAGATCATATCATCTAGATACTACAGGGAGGTGATACTTATGGAATCTCCACAATATGGCTGGCTAAATAAGACCAAGTGGCATGTCAATATGGATGTCGGAAATCTTCTGGGGCCCCAAACCTAGATGAAGAGCTACAAGCAATTAAAGTCTGTTGTGAGAGGAAGAATTAGTCTTCCCTGGGGATTAGCTTACTCTTTGGTCATCAAATTCCAAGTGGTCAGCCCTTAAACACATAAGCATATAAGCAACATTAATTGGACTCATCAAGCTACACACATACACATACACACACACACACACACACACACACACACACACACACACACAGGTGTATGTACATATTCTGTATAATATGCCTTAAAATGCCTAAATGCCTATCTTGGGATTTGCCTCATTTCTTTTTTCTTCATTTTGTCTCTCTTAATAAAGTTTTTATAGTATAGAGATGAGTATCATATATTCAACTAGATACCATCAATGCACAGTCAACATTCCACCCAGTATTTGGGTAATCTGGTCAATATGTTTAGTTTCTGACCTTTAGTTGTTCATTTATTAAAAAAAAACTCATGGGATAACATGTCATAGGGGAGTTAGGGAAATTAAATAATTTAATGCATACAAATGTGTAATGTGACAAAGTTACTTATTCATACTATAATCATTATCTTAATTGTTTTACTGTATCAACACTTGGCACTTACGTTCTGTTTACTTGAAAATAATTTAGTACCCTCTTTTGGGCAACCTTGTTTTTCACACTGAGATACTTATTCAGGATATTTACCATTTCCCACTTATTAAAACAGACAAGCCATCAAATCTAACCTATAAAACTACACATTTAAACCAAAAATATTTTAATAAATCAAAATATCTAATACTTGCTATTGAAGAAAGTTTAATATCTTACCTGTCAAGCATAAAATTTTTAAAGTGTTCTATTAATTCAAACATAGGAAAAATATACAGTGTACTATGGGCTACTGTGTAGGATTAAGAGGCTTTATGTTTTGGTATAGGCTAGGGAAATGACCAGCCTGTCTATCCATCTACATATAAAACTTTCATAAATAAACAATAAATTATTTTATATGAGGCCAGGTAGGCAGTGCATGTTTATAATTCCAACGTTCATGAAAATGAGGCATGAAAATTAGAAGGTCCAGGTCAACAGGGTCTACATATTGAAACTCTATAGCAAGTAAAACAGTAACAAAACTAACAAAATTACAATATTTTGAGATGAAGCATCAGATATGGTACTCTTATATATGGTACAATTTTAGCAATATATAAATTATGGAAAATAACACTCAACTTCAATAATAAGTTTACTAAATAAAAGTGGTTTTAAATATGAGATTCAAATAGAATCAAAATTTTCATTTTATGTCCTTTTTTTTATATTTGTGTATGAATGCTGTCAAACATACAGGTTCAAAACAGGGTTTCACTATGTATCACTGGCTGTCTTAGAACTCATTATCTAGTCCAGGCTGGCATTAAACTCACAGAGGTTTACCTGTCTCTTCTTCTCTAGTGCTGATATTAAAGAATTTGCCCATTATGCCTGGCTAACATACAAGTATTTTTTATATAGGGTTATTAAAATGTTAGAACTAAGTACAACCAAAGTGGTATCATGTAGCTAGAGTTTTCTCCAGTCCTGCCTGGCCCACAGTCAGGACAAATCTCTACCACCCACCAGTCCCACAGCCGCTTAGACCCAACCGAATAAACACACAGAGACTTACGTTGCTTACAAACCGTATGGCCATGGCAGGCTTCTTGCTAACTGTTCTTATATCTTAAATTAACCCATTTCTACTAATCTATAAGTTGCCACATGGCTTATGGCTTACTGGTATCTTTACATGTTGCCTGTCATGGTCGGGCTGACAGTGTCTTTCTGACTCAGCCTTCCACTTCCCAGAATTCTCTTCTCTGCTTGTCCCGCCTATACTTCCTGCCTGACTACTGGCCAATAAACATTTTATTTCTACAAAGCAATATCCACAGCACTATCACTTATTTTTAATTTAAGTGTTTCTGAGGACTTCATACATCTTTTCATCACTCTCCCTCCCAGTCCTTCTGAATATCCCCTTTCCCAAATTCATGGTCTCTTCTTTAATTATTATTGTTACATGTATCTACATAGGTATATACATATATGCACACATGCATATACAAGTGGTATTTTTTAAAACATTAGAAAAGTTTAATTTTTCCTATTTGAATTGATCATACATTGCAATTTCTTACTCATGAGCATGACTTTTTTTCTGAAGGAACTAGGAAAACAATTGTTGCTATAAAGTGGTGAAAATGTGGATGCTTAATAATTTCAAAGTCATTTGCCTTTTTTCTTACATAATGCTAAAAATTATTTCCTCTATCTCCAAATTTAATTAAAAAAATTTAAATCCTTACTGACATTTACCCTTCTTACATTAACCCCCTATGACCAATACTAACATTGACTTCCTTTCTGGAATACTGTTGAGATTAAAAGCGACCACTTGGTCATTTAAGTGATAAATCCCAAGGCATTTTAAGGTGATAAGATTGGGAATTTATATTGACACTCTAATATATACATTAAAAGTCTAATAAAAGCTAGTATTCCTTGGAGTGGGAAACAGGAAGACACATGATTGGCTAATAAATATTAAGGAATGCTGAGTGTCTAAAACAAATAGTAGTAGTGTCAACTGAATCACAGTCTAAGAAGAAGGAATGATTTACATCTCATTAGCAAAATGATTTGTTTCTTTTATGAGATACTGCTTAAGTTTGTAATTAGCAAGCTCAACATTTTCAAAAACTGTTTACATTAGTCTTGGATTCCTACTCTGACTTCCCATAATCTCACAGTCTGTATGGCGGTTGCACATCCATGGTAAAGTCTAATGGGCTTTCACCTCTCTTCATTATTCTTGGGAGCTCTTTACCAGATCCTCAACTTTTTGGTATGCATACATTTTGCAGCAAAACTTTATTCCTGATACATTTACCATGATAACACCACAGCATGACTTGAGAGACATCCTGCTGTTCCTTCCCAGGAGATCAAATGTATTCCCATAAACTGAATATTGTGTGGAGAATTCTTTGGTTTCTTTTTAGACAGTTTACTGTATAACAATTATGTGTGATAAAAACCACATACCAAAAGGAAAGGGCTAGCTGCAAATATCAGTAATGTAATAAGCAGCTGAGTATGCACTACTCGCTTTGAAGATAATATTACACTTAATCCTCAGAACAATCTTATAAGAAGAAGTTATTATAATCATTTCATATTTAAAAAGAAGATATAAAATCAAGGGATCATAAATAAAATTAACTCAGGCCAAACAGCTAAAGGGAAGGGATACGATGTAAAACTAAGCGATGTGACAGTAGGCTGTGCTCTGAACCAATAGGCTACTATGCACTTCCTTGCTTTGCTAATGAGAAAGATATGTTTTAAGATCATGACTTATTCATCATATTTAGCACTTAGCATGTACCTTAAATCTAGAAGTTGGTAAGGATTTGTTGTGTTGGACTGAAAAACATTCATGATCACTAGAGCAATTAACTCTGAACTGAGATACCTGATTGATTAAGCAACATCTTAAGAAAAATGTTCAATAGGATTTTTATGCTCTTCCAAATATCAGAAAAGTCATTATCTAATAATATCTCATAAGCTTTGCACTAAGCATATTGTCTTTTCTCTTGTTCTTGCAGAAAGTGAACCGTAACTATCTTAGTCACTGTTCTATTGCTGTGAAAAGACACCATGACCAAGGCAACTCTTATAAAAGAAAACATTTAATTGGGACTAGCTTACAGTTTCAGATTATTAGTCCATTTTTATCATGGCAGGGAGCATGGTGGCATGCAGGCAAACATGGTGCAGAAGTAGCTGAGAGTTCTACATCCTGATTCTCACAGTCTGCCAGAAGAGAGAACCACTGGCTTGGCTTGGGTTTTTGAACACTCAAAGCCCACCCACAGTGACAAACTTCCTCCAACAAGGCCACACCTCCCAATAATTTTCAAGTGCCACTCCCTAAGTGGACTAGGCATTCAAATATGTGATCCTATGGGGACCATTCTTATTTGAATCACAACAGTAAATTTATATACTTGCATTAAAGTCACTTTTTATTTATTTATTTTTATTTAAAAGTTTTTATTCCATTTTACATACCAACTACAGCTCCCCCTCTCTCCTCTCCTCCTACTTACCACCACCTTTCCCCCCACCCCACCTCCCATTCACTACTCAGAGAGAGTAAGGTCCCCCATGGGGAGTCAACAAAGTTTGGCATATCAAGTTGAGGCAAGACCAAGCCCCTCCCTGTATCAAGGCTGAACAAGGTATCCCTCCATAGAGAATGGGCTCCAAAAAGCCTGTTCATACACTAGGGATAAATCCTAGTCCCACTGCCAGGGGCCCCATAAACTGCCCGTGCCACACAACTTTCAGCCACATTCCATTCCAAGACCCTAGCTTGGTCTCATGCAGGTCCCCCAGCTGTTGACCCCAGCTAAGACTCCAAGCAATAGTGGAGAGGTCCTTGAACTACCTTTCTCTACAATCAGATTGATGACTACCCTAATTGTCTTCATAGAACCAGTAAATGATTGAAGCAGATGGAGAGATCCACAGCTAAAGTCACTTTTTAAAGGTGATTTCAAACACCTTTAATCCTTCTAAACTTCCCTACCATGGCTTCTTTTTTTCATTTGTCTCTCTACAATAACAGGTGTTTTTAGATCATCTGGGCAGAAGCCTCATACCACCATCACTAAACAAGACAATACAAAATATTCATTTCCTATCTGGTTATATAACATTATTCTCTTCAGTTGACAATTCTGTCAGATAATCATTTCATAAAATAGAATGCTGAGGAACAATTTCAAAATGTAATTATTTCCAAATGTGATATTTCAAGGTAATTTTGTTGTAATTTTATCACAGTGTATAACTTGCATATAGCAGATCTGCTAGATAAAACACGATTATCAGTTTTTAGGGCTTATGTGGGCTTAGTTAAAGACTATGTATGAGTACAACCATCTTAATTTTTTTCCAGGTGGAAAACACTCATGAACATAGCATGTTATATAAGATACATGAGCTTTGTATCTTTTATTCTTAGTTCATGTGTTTATGGAAGAAGATTCAAAACAATTCTCTAAATGAATATCATTCTTACCTGTGCTTAAACTTATATTGTCTTTAATTTGGCAAAAGCCACGGCTGGATTCAAATTTTTATATGAGATCACCCATCACAGTGGTGACCAACCCGTTCCTGAGGTATGTGAGTATATGCGGATTAGGAACTGCTGTCCCACCTCCAGTCACCACTTCTTGTGCCAGGCTCAGTAGGGAGAAGCCACATTTAGAACAGAAGTCTTGAAACATATCCCTCTTTGCTTACTCGGTTCAGCACAAGGGCAAGGCTGACATTCCCAGCCACTTGCAGCATTACTTTGCTACACTCATTTTGAATATGTTTCTAGGCCTGTTAGAGATCAGAAACAGAAATAGTCCCATGAAATTTGTACTTAAAGATATCACATGGATAGGTTCCTTGATTTGGTTTAAACATATTTTACTTATGAAAAATCCTAGGATAAATTTCCTTGATTATTGGAACAGGAAATAATATTTATGAAGAATCTTTATTATATCTCAAAGATATTATAGGTTGTTGTAGAGC
>CABHPP010124943.1:23226-44693 GCA_902168425.1 Peromyscus attwateri | reverse complement strand
TTTTTTTTTAAGATTTATTTATTATGTATACAGCATGTATTCCTGCACACCAGAAGAGGGCACCAGATCTCATTACAGATGGTTGTGAGCCATCATGTGGTTGCTGGGAATTGAACTCAGGACCTCTGGAAGAACAGTCAGTGCTCTTAACCTCTGAGCCATCTCTCCAGCCCCCCCCAAAGTTATTTTTAAGTGTCAGAGTTAACAAATTTGTCCTTTGAGTTACATGACTTTACTTACTGTTCAAAACTTCTTTCAAATCCTGAGATTTAAAAGAGATTCTCCTCTGTATATTTGCTTGAATTTCTAAGTCTTGAATTTTGGTTGGTTCACTTAGATTTTTAACCCATCCATATATGATGTAAGATAGAAGTTCAACCAGTAGTATGCTGGTAACCTCCAGAAGGTAGGAGGGCCTTGGTATGTAGCATATACTGATTTCCATTGTACAAATCTCTCTGGATGAGTTCTAGGTGCCAGTGGTTTACCAGTATACTATTGAAATTCTTGAATATTTATCATATGGTAAGCTTTATGTACCTTAGGTACATGCCTAAGTAAAAATATATTTTAATTTTTCATATAGATAATGAATTGTCATACTATAGTTTACAGACTACTATAGCTTCCTTTCTTACTTGCAGTACCTCTACTGTAATATTTAATATTTCCATATATACAGTTTTGTTTCTAGAGTTTATGTTCTGTTTATGAATTGAGCTATCTACTCTTGTGTCTCTTGTAAGTACTTTTAATTATAGTCATTAATTAGAAATAAGTTGTGATATTTGGAAAAGGAAGTTTCTTTATTCTTTTCTTCAAACATGGTTTTGCTGATCTTAGTTCTTTGTTTTTCTATAAATATTTTAGGGTCATTATCAAATTTGAATGATAAATTACATAGCCACTCTAATCATAAGGCTTTGCTCATATTTTAGAACTATTTCTTAATTATCTATACATGCTTCTTCATGGTAAAGCCTTTCTCCATGAAAATACTTACATTTCTGGCTGTATAGTACTTTATTGAGTGAGATTAGATTTTTACGGGGCAAGCTGGTGAGTAACCTTGACTCTCAGTCACTATTTTATCACACTCGTAATTATTGTGATAAAACCTAAAGGACGAACTTGCTTCTGTTTCATCAGTAATTTGTAATCAGTTGAAGGAAACCCATCCTTAATATGTTAATTGTAAGAGAATTTTATTTCAAGCACTAAAAATGTTCAAGGTGTCAAAGAAGGCAATGGAAAACATTCATATACTAGTAATTTTAGGGGCACAAAGAATAATTGATTAGGCTCATGGAGGAAGATGGGTCTTCGTAAATGTAAGATTTGTGTCTCTTGCTGCATGCAAGAAGATCCCTGATTTATTTATATGTCCTTTCTACACTACTCTACAGAAAGGTTTCTTTCTGAGTAATTTATCAATGTAAAAGTTTTCATTTTAATTCACAAGGAATACACAAAACACTTTATGTTCATTTAATTTATTAACTGTAATGTGGAATGGGATTTTGCTTAAGCAGTTGAACATAGAATAATTTGTAGATGTAACCAACCGTCTTATTAAATAAGAAATACAGAGCCAATGCAAAGATGAAAGCCCAAGAGGTCAGAGCTAAGAGCCTTACCCTTCCTGCTGCAGCTATCCTATTTAGCCAAGAGATCTACTTCCTGTGTGTTTGTCTTTATATAGACTTTCTGTTCTGCCTTCTCATTGGTTGTAAACCCAACCACATGACTGCCTCGTCACGGCCTGTCTGTACAGACCTCCAGGTCTTCTATGGTTGGTATTGAGATTAAAGGCGTGTGTCTCCAATGCTGGCTGTATCCTTGAACACACAGAGATCTACCTAGCTCTGCCTACCAAGTGCTGGGATTAAAGGCGTGCACCACCACCGCCCAGCTTTTGCTATGGCTCTAATAGCTCTGACCCCTGGACAACTTTATTTATTAACATACAAATCACATTTTAGTACAAATAAAATATTACCATAATAATTAGATATGACAGTACATGAATTTGGAAGTTTATTTATTAAAATAGTTATAGACAGCACTCTTTTTACTTTTTGCCTGCTGTTTAAGAGAATTAAAATTAAAACTTACTCAAATTTGAACTCAAATATAAATATAAGACAAAGCACCCCTTTTCAATGTGTACAAGCTCTTATATAGGAGCATGGTTTCTCTGAATTTATTTTTTCAGTGCCCCAAACTTTAAGGAACCTGTTTTCTTCTTCATAAAAAATGTGTTAAATCAGAATTAATATTCTGTGGCAGATAATTTAAGTCTTATTGTTGGAGGGAACCGTGGACTGTGCAGCATTAGGCAATCCACCTGGACTAAACTTCTATAACTTTTGATCATAGAGTGGCATCAGAAAACTCAAGGTTATATTCTTTATGAATAGAAATGCTTTATGTTACCAATTATGAGAAAAATATAAGCTTTAGCATTAATGCAAATTAATAGTCCTTTGAGAAAAATTCAGGAGTGATCCCAGGCTGTATGTCAGAATAGAAATGGACGGAAGTGGGTTGAGTCATAGAGTGCTATAGATAAACCTTTCCTTTTCAGAAAACATTCTGGGTCC
Organism: Peromyscus attwateri; assembly: GCA_902168425.1. Classification (NCBI taxonomy): domain Eukaryota; kingdom Metazoa; phylum Chordata; class Mammalia; order Rodentia; family Cricetidae; genus Peromyscus; species Peromyscus attwateri. The sequence goes on along the minus strand of CABHPP010124943.1, from coordinate 42,090 downwards.
CTCTCACACAACCATAGAGAACCTATCCACCACATAGTGTGGGGGTATGATCATTTGAGCCTGAGAACAATATAAAACAAAAAGCATCTGATTTGATCAGCACTGTACACATGCATTGGAATTTCATACTGCACCACAAAATGCAAAGAGTTATTAAAGTTTAATAAGATGCTGAAAGATACATAATTGCTAAGTTTGCTAAAGGTTTCAACAGTAGATTTGTAAAGAACAATATTAACCATTTTTCCCAGTATGAATGAGGTACCATATTCAATTCTGTAGCTAAAAATTTGCTCTGACATATGAACTTCCTATGTGTCATACTTTAAGGGCTAGAGGAATATTTAACCAAAATAATTCCTTGTCCATCCCCACAAAAATTCTTTTTTATCTTAATACATGCATTAGATTCTTAATAAATGTTGCATCTTAATACAGAAGTTGATTCTTCTTAGTTCTGCCTTGCCTTTATACAAATTCCTCATAAGCTTTAAAGGAAAGTTTTGAATGGACTGTTTGTCTTAGTCCAAGTTCTATTGCTGTGAAGGGATACCATGACCTTATAAAAGACATCCTGGCCCTTGTAAAAGAAAACATTTAATTGGGTCTGGCTTACATTTCAGAGGTTTAGTCCATTGTGATCATGGCTGGAAGCATGGCAGCATGCAGGCAGACATGGTGCTGGAGTATCTGAGAGTTCTACATTCAGATCTGCAGGCAGAGAGAGACACTGGGCCTGGCTTGAGCATTTGAAATCCCAAAGCCCACCCCCAGAGACACATTTCCTCCAACAAGGCCACACCTACCCCAACAAAGGCATGTGTCCTAAGGAGCAAGCATTCAAATCTATGAGCCTCTGGAGGCCGTTCCGATTCAGACCACCACATTGTTTGAGAAATAATGTGGAAATGGAACAGAATTTGAGAAAAAAATTAAGTTCTATTTTATATGGAAATTATAAATTATGCTGCATTGTTCCATTGTTCTCAGTAAAAAGGTGCTGAAGCTAATAAAATATAAAATATCTTGGCTTCTAAAAAAATTGTCTCAATTTGAATAAAATATGAGGATAGTTTCTGGTGAGATGACTGAGTGGTTAAGAGCTCTTGTTGCTCTTTCAGAAGACCCAGGTTCAATTCCCAGCATCTCCATGGTGTTTTAAAGCCATCTGTAACTCCAGTTCCCGGGGATCTAATGCCCTCTTCTGACCTTCACAGCATCAGGCATTCATGTGGTACACATAGATGGATGCAGGCAAAACACTCATATACATAAAGTAAAATGAACAAATCTTTTTTATAAAAAATATAAGGATGGTTTTGGGTTGTATAATGAAGGGAGAGAAAGGACATATGAGTATTTTATGGCATTCTTCCTAAAGTAATTCAATCCCAAATTTAAACATTTAAGTATTTAACATAATGTTTGAATAGTTAACCAAATTTTCTGTAAGAATAATCCAGAGATTGGAATATAGCAACCCATAGGGGTCAGTATTAACTTAGAATTGGAAGGTACCACATTGTGATTAAAGATGTAGCTTTTCTCAGTGAGTTTTAAAAACCAAACCCAAAAACTATAATTTCAAAGACACAAAAATTCTCCCTTTTTTAACCTTCATTTTTATCTTAATGCTAAAATAGCAAATGGACAATATTCCTTTCCACAAGTTTTCTTTAGCTGAAGACCTAAGCCAGTGTGTTCCATGACAGCTAGAGGGGTTTTGTTTTGTTTTGTTTTACCAATGAAGTAAAATGTTACAAGAATTTATTTATTTCAGGAAAAACATACATAAATTCAGGCAAGGAGTGCATATTCACAGTACAAATGATGACAAAGGCAGAGATGCAGGCAGGTTTCTAATGTGGAATATGCTATTTTCCAAGCATTAAGAAGAAACACAGTGACTACTTAAAACATATTGTGGAAATTTGCAAAGCAGTTTACATCTTAATGGTAGTTAGGTAATGTGTTTATGATTTCATACCGGTAAGGTGGTTCAGCAGGTAAAGGTTCTTGCCACCATGGCAACCTGAACTACAGGATGGAAGGAGAGAACTGAGTGCTACAAGTTGCCTTCTGACTTCTACATGTGTTAATGGGGCATGTACCAGACACAGGCAGACACACACTCAAGAAAACGAATCAATGTAATAAGACTTTTAAAAAGATTTATTGACTTTGCATAGAGTTCTATAAAGTATAAGAGAATCATACTGAAAAACTTATATGGAAATAAAGCATGCATTGAACAAAATCTTATTACAGGAAGGAACTACTCATTTGCTATTCCTCAAATTTTGAATTCCTAATAAATGTTGTATTACGAGTGTCTAAGTTACCACTTTCCCATATAAATGTGAATCACTTTTGTAACTTGAAATGTCTAATATCTATATTAAAAAGAATAAAAGGAACAGGTGGAATTATGTTTGATAACATACTAAGAAAACATATTGCTGATTCTCACGCACTTCTCCATACCTCATCCTGTTACACACAAATTCTGTTAGTTCATATAGCACTATTAAAAATTCATGCATGAAACTCTTTGATGTGGGTGCTCAAGGACGGTGGGTACTCTTTTCTCACAATTTTTTCCTCCTAGCTTTCCATACAGAAGCAGATTGATTAATCTTATTAGACAGGAAAGTTTTAAGCACATAGCTAAGTCTGGAAAAAGACTGCCTTTGCTTAAGTGCTTGTCCACTCAAGACTCTTGAACAGAGTCTGTTGTCTGAGTTTCATGTCTTTCAACTTTAAAATCAATTCATAGTACCTTATTTATATATTTCTGTAATAAATAATTGAAAGTACATGCATAGATTAGTGTCTGACCCAAAGTAAATACTCTCTAAATGATAGCGACTACTTCAATTTATCAGGAACTTCCCTTTCTTTAGTCCCATGTTCTTAAATCCCATTTCATTTTTTTTAATCTTTCAAACTATATACTCAGCATTCAGCTAAATATAGCTAAATATTTCCATATAATTTTGCTTTTTGTAGGGTAAATTGGTGTGGAATAGGCTAGGGATTTCAGGTGATTGTAAGTGATAGAGCTACAAGATAATCCAACTTCTACTTTAAATTAATTTAAGAAAGTACAACTCCCAAGTATTGTTTGTTAAAATAATCAACCTCCTTGCCTCTCTCTCTCTCCTTTGCCTTCCTCCCCTCCTACTCCCTTCCTTCCTTCCTTCTTTCTTTCGTTTCTTCCTTCTTTCTTCCTCTTATCTATTTCATCTCATCATATCTTACTACTGTTTCTTATCAAAGACCCCATACTCAAGAAGAAAAGGAGATAGAAGTGTGTGTGTTTGAGCTTATCCCCATGAGAGATAGAACCAGAATGGCTAACTGAAACAATATAATTTTGAGAGACAGAAAAGGGACTATTTCTCCCTAAACAACTTGCTTTCATGGTGAGGAAAGCCTTGTCTAGGTGTAACCTCGCTGTCCTATGCCTCAGCTGCCACATCCTTCTGTAGGCTCAGTGCCAAAGTCATGTTACATGTTAGTGTTTAGACCAATGGCTGGGCACGGGAGACACTTATAGCTTTCTTACAAGCACTCTCACACAGGTCCCTGAAAGGCACATCCTTGAGTCATACCAAGACCACATTATAAGTCTCTTATGGACCTACCTCTCTAATCTAGAAGCTACTTCTTCCTCAAACATATTTTACAAATGCATTGTCTTCTCAACAATAAAAATTATGATAAAAATACTACTCTATATAAACTGTATAGATAAAACATGCTAAAAATCAAGACAGGCGGTGGGGGTATTCACCTTTAATCACTCAGGAGGCAGAGGCAGGCAGATCTCTGTGAGTTCAAGGCCAGCTTGGTCTACAAAGTGAATTCCAGGACTTTCCAGGGCTGTTACACAGAGAAAGCCTGTCTCAAAAAAAACAAAACAAAACAAAAAAGATTGCTTAAGCCAAGGTGACACTGTATATCTTAATTAGTTAATAATGATTTAGTTTTGAAAAGTTACTTTCTACAGTGGCAAAGCACTCTCACACAGAGAGTTATGCCCATGTTACGAGTCCCCTGACAAGACCACCAAGGAACCAACTTCCGATGCAAAGACAAAAGGTCTCTTTATACAAGCCAAGCCTGAGCAGGGACCTCATCCAACACTCCATTACAGCGAGTGAAGGAGGAAGGCCCTGAGCACTTATTACAAGGGTTTGTATAGGAAAAAGTTTACAAGCAGTGAGTTACATATCTTAGTGTCCTACAGTTAGATGAGGGAGCTAGGGGTGAGGTAGTTCTTTGAAGTTATTGGCTTAACTATAAGCGTGGAATTACTAATAGCTGACAGGATGTCTGCAGAAAGCCCCAGGATACTGACAGGATGCAGGGCAACTATAGAGACATACATTTTTACTCCCTATATCTTGTTTCGCTGGGTCCAGGATACATACATTCAAATTTAGTGTTCCAGCCCATTCCCACGTGAGTTCAGTCACTGATCAGCTCTGAGTTCACCTACAGGTCAGCTCTGAGTTCTTCCCCTGGTGGACAGATACCTCAAGATGGAGGTCAACTCTCAAGAGGGCTACTGATTTACCTCTTCAGTCCCCTTTGGAACTAGTGCAGCATTTAAAGAAAAGTCATCAAACGTGCTCACCTATTAGAAACATGTCTCTTGCATAGGTTGAAATGCTATGGTATCTACTAACCCTGTTTTTAGAAGACATTTCCTTCCAAAATCATTTTGATTCAATATGAGGGAAAATAAGTAAGCAAACTGTCCACTACAAGAGGTCATGACACATATAATGTTAATTTTAAAAATTTGAGTTAATAAAATTTCAGTAATATATGTCTCGTGTTTTCTTATGAGGAGCCACACCACCCTGTACTTTTCTTGAGCAGTCATAGCTGGCAGCAGCACTTGGTCATCAGGAATGATGGAAAGATGATAAGCTTTTGGGATGAGTAACAAGCAGTGCCTAATACCTACCATTGCAAACCAGTAGTTCACAAACTGGATAGGGAAAAAGCTGCATTAGGCTAAACACTGCATTTCTCCTGCTCTGTAGACCTAATGTCCCACTGGGTAATGATTGCTTCAAAGGTTAATGTTATGTCCCATCCACTACACCCAGAGTTTGACCCCCCTGGGGGGCAGTAAAAGAATGAAGAAAGAGCAGACACATAGACATGCAGAGAAAAGCTGTGTCAGGTGGGTTGTGTGCACTCTGATGGAGTGGCACTGGCTACAATAACAACCAGACCCCTCACCGTGTTATGAACAGCACAGAGGAGGGGATTTACCTAGTCTCAGTAGGAGATATTCATAGGCAATCAGTCTCAGGCTGTAAACATTCAGGATGAGGAAGCTAGGTTTTGCACACAGTCATCAATAATTGATAAACACTTATACTTGTATACATTGTCAACATAGGAACTATGACACAAGAGGAAGGCTTTGACATCCCTCTGAGACAGGAAAAGTCTCTGCCAATTTCCCATGAGTCTGAGTCATTGGTTCTTAACATTACTGTGCTCATGTATGCTGGCTAGTTTTATGTCAACTTGACACAAGGTAGTGTATCTAAGAAGAGAGAAGCTCAATTGAGAAAATACCTCCATAAGATCTAGCTGTGAGCAAGCCTGTAGGGCTTTTTCTTAATTAGTGATTGATGTGGAATTGCTCAGCCTATTGTGTTGGTGCTATCTCTGAGCTGGTGGTATTAGGTACTGTAAGAAAGCAGGCTGAGAAAACCTTGGAGAACAATCCAGTAAGCAGCACCCCTCTGTGGTTTCTGCATCAGCTTCTGTCTCCAAGTTCCTGCCATGATTGCTTTCAATGATGAGTACTTATGTAAGGGATATAAACCCTTTCTTCTCCAAGTTGCTTTTGGTCGTGATAATAGTAACCCTAACTAAGATACTATGTCAAACAACACTCATTTACTCACATGTCCGTCTGCTCTTTATATATTCACTCAGGGTTATTCCATTCCCCACAATGATACATGGAATTCTTTTCCATTTTCTGTATCTGGTTTTTGATTTGTCCTCAAGAGAAAGAAACAAATGTCCATTCACTTCTGAGAAGGCTCAACAGGCCGAGGAAACAATTCAACCCCCTTACACCTATCTTGTGAACCAGTGAGTAGTAACTGAAGTTTCTTAGTGGAGCATGGTGACTCAAGGGTAGCTACATCACTAATCAACCCACTTCTACAGGGGTGATGACTCCCAACAGCTGCATCAATCTCTGCACATCTTTCTGGCTTCTGTGCCAATGCGTTAACTAACAATTGTTGACTGCTTATGAAACAAACCTTAGGAAAGAGCTTATGGGCCTTTGAAGTTTCCCCAACTACCTGAAACCAAAGAGCATCCCTCCTTCCTCAAGGAGGGAATGTTTCAACTTGGACAAATACCTACAAAATACTAGATAAAATGTAATTGAATGTGTCATGTAGCTCAATGACTTGTGTTTCCATTCTCCTCTCCTCATTTCTTCATGTTTCAATCATTCATTCCATAATTATTTTAAGTTTTTCATCTTTAAAAAAATGGATGCTGATAATTGAACTGAAGACTGTGTATGTCTGGCAAGCATATGCCCCGAGCTACACACTCAGCCCTAAAGTTCTTAATATGAACATAAACTTTCTTTTTCTTTATAATTGTATTTTAATAATGAAAACATTTACACAAAAATTTTCTTTGAATAGCCTTGCTGATGTAGTCAGAATAGTTCTCCATTTTATTGTTTTCTAGAAAAATTATGGTCTGTGATTATCACTACTCAATGTTTATATGAATCAAAGCATCATATTATCTTACTCAATATGTACAAATCCAAATCATCCAAAATAATTTTACAGGTTCTCTTCTTCATCCTCCTCCTCTTTTTCCTCTTCATGTTGAAAAGTTGAACCCAAGCCTTCCATATACAAGGCAAGGTCTCTACTACACAGCTATATCCCTGGCTTTATTCTAGCATTTATCAATTTAAAAAGATTAAATTTACATTACTACGGCTAGAAAAAAATTGTAAAAGTCATATTTTATCAATTTGTGGCAAACTGTCTGATTTTTTCCTCCTAAGTTTTACACTGATATAAAAAGAAAAAGGTCTGTCATTTATTGAAGAAATCTGGGGTGAGAGTTTCATTATTTTTGGTGTTTGTTTGTTTTTGTTAATTATCTACTGTAGCTGGAGTTTTCTCCAGTCCTGCCTGGTCCACAGTCAGGACAAATCTTTCTCACCCGCCAGTCCCACAGCCACTTTGACCCAACTGAGTAAACACATAGAGACTTATATTGTTTAAACTGTTTGGCCTAATGGCTCAGGCTTCTAGCTATCCAGTTCTTACAGCTTAAATTAATCCATTTCTATAAATCTATACCTTGCCACGTGGCTTGTGGCTTACCGGCATCTTCACATGCTGCTTGTCCTGGCGGTGGCTGGCAGTGTCTCCTCCCACCTTCCTGTTCTCTCAATTCTCCTCTCTGTTAGTCCCGCCTATACTTCCTGCCTGGCCACTGGCCAATCAGTGTTTTATTTATTGACCAATCAGAGCATTTGACATACAGACCATCCCACAGCAACCTACAATTTAATTCTTCTGTCCTTATTTTTATTTGCTGAATAAAATTCCAGTTCAAAGTAAAGTCTGTTGCTTCTCTCGCCATAACTAACATTCTTCTTGCATTTTGACAATCTTACTTTGCATATGACCATTATTTTCTTGATGTATTCACATTTATGTTTATGTCAAATTTCTCAATTACAACTTTATTGTACTGCTTCCTTATTTATTCTGTTGGGTGTATAATAAAGTAGTTGTCCACGTTCTTCAGTATTTAAGCCCATTCCTGGTTTCTCTTGATATACTTCAAGTGCCATTTGTTCTGCCACTATTTTAACCGAAGAATCGGTATCCTTACACTGCTTGCCTCGTCCTCCTGTTTTTATTACTTTGTCGCTTCTAAAGAATAAGTTCATATAGAATTCATATTCTCTTCTGATATCCTCATCTCTCTTTTAATATTCTTGGTCATAAAATATGGTCAGTGTTTACCCCCGGTAATTTGTTGCATTCTATTGAGTCATGCTTTAGTTTAGATTCCTCAAGAAAAACCTCAGAACAATTTTCTTTGACATCTAGTTGGTTTTAAAGTTTTTATTTTATTTTGTATGTGAACAGTAGTTGGGCTGGGAATATCACTGCTGGATCACATCACTTTGTCTTGATAGCTCTTTTTCCTTTTTTAGTTTTCAAGACAGAGTTTCTATGTGTAGCCTTGGATGTCCTGGAACTCGATCTGCAGACCAGGTTGGCCTTGAACTCATAGAGATCCACCTGCCTCTGCCTCTGGAGTGTTGGGATTAAAGGTGTGTGCCAACACTGCCTGACTGTCTTGACAATTTTTAATGTGTTTCCCAACTGTCTGTCTTTTTTTTTAATCAAATATTTCTATAGAGAAGCCTTCTGCTGTATGTAACTACCTAAAAAAATATGTTTACTGATTTACTTATTTGTGTGCACGTGTGAAAGTGCATGTTTGCCGCAGCAGGTGTGTGGTGGACAAAAGAAAACCTGAAGGAGTAGCTTCTCTCCCTCTGCCAGGTCAGTCCCAGGGATTGAACTCAGGCTGTTAGACTTGGTGATGAGGGCATTTATAAAACAAGCCATTTAGCTTTATTGACCTACATCTCCAAAGCATATTTTATGAATTTCCAGTTCAGCTACTTTACTAGGATCTCAATATTGAATATCCTGAGGAAACTCACCCAAGAACTTGGTGAGCCCTTTCATGAGTAAATTCAAGTATTATTTTCTTTAAGAAAGGTGTCTTGAATTATGTCTTTGTCTGTCTTCTGTATCAATTATCTTTTATATAGTCCTTTTAAGAATTTTGCTTTGCTCAGTTTTCTTCTACACAGTGCTGGACACTTGTGAATTCACATTTTATTATTTCCTCATCTCATCACCAAGTTCTGTGTGTCTTCACTTTGTGCTTTATTTTACAGAGTCTAATTTGTTTATTTAAGATCATAGTTAACTACCTTTATCTGGTCTGAGACATTATTCTTTGGGTCTGCTGTCATGGTCTCCTATTTATCTTTCTTATCTATTTGGAATTATATAGATTCTGTGCTCAAGAATGGAAGGCAATCCACATAAACTAATGATTCATGATATTTCTATGTTTCCTCATCCTGAAAAACAATGCTCAGTCCAGCTAGGGAAGCAAATGGACTAACTGTGGAGCTTCACCTTTCCTTCCTCTCCTCCAAACCCAGAAGAAGCTTCCTAACACATATATGAAGGTGATCTGAATGAAATCACCAAATAATGAGGAGACAGACCTTCAACTGGCCATCTATTGCTATCCAATGATGCTTCAAGTCTTAGGATTGAGTTACATCTAATTGAGTTGTTGGCCAAAGGGGTCCCATGAGAATCCCCAAACAACCCAGGCAATTATGAACACTATAGGTTCCTTTCCACAAAGTGTCAGCAAGGCCTTATTGCTAAAGACAATACCTACCTACTAACTGAACATGGAGAAGTCGAGTTAGTGCCTACATAGAGCCTTCAGCCCTATGTTCTACCATTTTTGATACAGGAAGGTACTCCACTTGCTATGTAAACATCAAACCAACTACAAATCCTTTGATCTGCAGTGATGTCCTGCCTGCAAGATATGCTAGTGCAATGGTGATGCAAAGCTTGTGGGAGTAACCAACCAATATCTGATTTGACTTAACATCTACTCCATGAGATGGAACCCAAACCAGACACTGGTTGAGTGACCTAGAACCTAAGACTAGATATCCCAGAGACCTAGGGGAAAACCAAATACTGGTGTTCTTTAAAAAATAAAGTAGCAAGAAAATGACTCCGAATAACATTCTGCTATACTCATAGATCAGTGTCTTGCTCAGTCATCATCAGAGAAGCTTTCTCTTGCAGTAGATGGGAATACAGAGACCCACAGTCAGACATCATTCAGAGAATGAGAAACCTTGGTATAGTCACCTATAAATGGGACATCTCCATTAAATCCCTCCCTTCAGAGCTCAGGGAATTCCTCGGAAGAGGAGGCAGAAAAGAACAAAATTCAGTGGGGATGGAGAACACCAAGGAAACAAAGCCCACTAAATGAACAACTACTTGCACACGTGGACACACAGAGACTGAGGCAGCATGCTCAGGGCATGCATGGGTCTGTACAAGATGGGGTCCTAGAGCCGAAAGGAGAGTGGACACATGCCCCCATCTCTAACCCAGAACTTATCTCCCACTGATATCCATTTGCAAATAAAAATTTTCTTTTTTCCAGTGGAGTCTCACTGGGGACACAGACTAACTACTCTTAAGGGTAGGCTATATGCCCAGAAGTAGATAGCCAACAGAAAATGAACTCAAAGGTGTCTTTGGAGGTTCCTTGTCTTATAATGATGTCATCTCAGGACCTTTTCTTTTAATTTTTTAAAAATTTTACCTTACTATTATTTATTTTTATTTTATTTATAGTTTTTCCTCTCTCATTTTACCCTACAGGTTCTTTGTAGATATATTTAGGCTGTCACTTTAGTGTTTGCCTGGGATTCCTGAGTGTGTGAACGAGTGAATCTCTGTTTCTTGTGCCTTCTTTTCGGTTGTTTTCTTTCTGTTTCTTTGTTTTGTCCAGTGCCAGTGTGTTTGTTTTGTTATATTGTATTATAATATTATAATCCCTTAGGAGCCTGTTGGTTTTCTGAGAGACGGAAACCGGGTGGATGGGGGTAAGGAGGGAGGTGGGAGGAACTGGGAGGAGGAGAAGGGGAGGAAATGATTATCAGGATGTATTACATGAGAAAAAAAATCTATTTTCAATAAAAGGGGAAAAAAGAAATACAAATTTTTGTTTACCTGGCATTTTTGCAAATGGGCATGGGTGGGATGTGGGAGGAAGTCTGGTTGTCAATTATACTTTACTCCTCCTCAGCTAATGGGCAGTGTTATTATTCTTCTTCTCTACCACTGCACCAAAGCTCTCTCTGCTTTCTTATCTCAGTTGTGAGTTCTTGTTCCCTTCGCATGTAACTAATGTTCATGACCCTTCAGCTATCTCCACTTCTGTTTTTCAGGTGCAATCCAGGATGAGGGAGGCGGGGTGACCATTGCCTCCATCAGTTTTACTATGGCAACAAGGAACTTGGCTTTCTACTTCAAGGTGTGCTGTTCCTCTTGAGCAGTGGATCTTGCTGGGATCTTTGATTAAAATGTCTTCTCCTCCCTCCTTAATACATATTTATGCAATGGTGTTCTCTTTTTTGTGATCCTTCTCTTCAGTTCTGTGGTTATTTTAGCTGTCTTCTGATTTCACCGGAAAAGAAGTTCTGAGGTCACAGGAGGCTTACTCATTTTATCTGGAATTTCCAAGGACAGAATGGGAGAAGTGATAATTCTCACTTCCGTTTTGGAAGTGGAAGTCAACTAGGTGACCTGGATTTCATTTTATTTTCATTCCATGTCTTAGTCACCCCACACTGCTTGCTGCATGAATATGCCATGAACTTTTCAAAAACTTCTTGTCTTTGCTTAGGCACTCATTTCAACCATAAAGGTTTTTTAATCTAACTGACACCTATTTACTCATCCACTATAACTAAGCTTAATTTCTTCTTCAAGACCTAACAACTTGCTTTGGAGCTTGTCTCTTCTCCAATATTAATACTAAGTTTCAGTACTTATGCTTTAGGATGTGTGTGTAGTTTTATGTAATGGAAGCTTCATTTCTGTATTGTTATTTTATAATTATGTATCAAAAACTAGACTAGACTTAGAGACAGTAACATACTGCCACTGTCATTTTTGTAGCAAGTTAGGAAAATTAGGACTATGCTAAGCAATTGACACAAACCTAAAGTCATCTGAAAGAGGGAAATTTAATTGAGAGATTGCCTCCGTCAGACTGCCCAAAGGCAAGTCTGTTGGGCACTTAATTAATGGTCGATGTGGGAGGGCCCAGCCCACTATGGGAAGTGCCATCCTTGTGCAAGCTGTCCTGGGTGGAATAAGAAAAACAAGTTGAACAAGCCATGGAAAGCAAGCCAGTAAGCAACGCTCCTCTGTGGTTTTGCTTCAATTTCTGCCTCAAGGTTCATGCCTTGAGTTCATGCTCTGACTTCCCTTTATGATGGACTATAAGTTGTAAGTTGAAATAATCCCTTTCCTTCCCTAAGCTCATTTTGGTTATGGTGCATATCATAGCAATAAAAAACAAACTAACACAGAAATCATATATATTGTTTGTTGGTAAAGTACCTGCTTAGTTCATATAAGCACCTAAGCTTGATCCTCAACATCCTTGTGAAAGCCAGGCATATGGATGCTCGTCTATAACCTCTTCAGTGCTGGAGTGAAGAGATGGGATGATTCCTAGAACTCATTGTCCACCAACCTACCCAAATCAATGAGTCACAAGTTCAGTGTAAGACTTTTGTTTCACAAAATGAGATGTAGAGTGATTGAGGAAGCCATCCCGTGCCAATCTATGGCCTCCATGTACATGTGCACAGGCTTCTGCACACACACGTGCATGCACATACATTAACACATACAAACAAACACAGGTCACACACATGCAAAAATGGTAGTTGAATGAATTTAAAAAAATGCTTTACTTTGAAACATCACTCAAATAATCTTGTTCTGATGATTTTGAATCTACCAACATTTCATTCCTAATCACAAATGAATATATTTGTTGTAAAGAAAACTTGATAAATAACTACATAGATGTGGCTATAAAATAGCCATTCAGCTCAGAAAATATAGATCAGTGTGATTAAGATCTTAAAGATTAAGATCTTTATATTTCTCAATGGTTTTCACAGCAAATTTGTTTTCCTTCAAGTAGAAATGTGATTTTTGCTGCTTCCGGAAGCCCACACACCACCTGTGAGCTGTCAACAAGCAGGGCTATTTTTGTCTTGCATTCTCATCAGTAACAATTATTCCAGTTGCATCTTAGCTGACAATTCTCACTCTGCAGTACGAGAGAAATAAGCTATTATTCTTCCCGCAGTCAACAGCTAGAAAAGCTAGCTTCTTGGGGGGGAAAAAAAACAACCAAAATAGCAGGGATTATTTTCATATTAACTAGAATCAGATACCAAGGGTAAGCGGAAGGGTATAGTGAGTAACATTCAGCCCTTGGGAGACACGGCTTAATATAAACTAAAATATATCTTGTTTGTTTGTGCATGAAAGAAAATACACAGGTGTAGGGGGCCATCCCCCACCCCCACATTTCCCCAGAGTGCTCTTGAATAGCGGCATCAGGAAATATTAGATAGAAGGATAGAAGGGAGAGAAAAAGATAGGAAATACAAGATAGTCTCAAGAGGGCCTGGATCCTAATCCATTGGGTCCTGACTGTCTCTGCCAAAGGGTTTTTAAAGGATTGCCAAGGGGTGGAGCAAAAGACCTCCCCCAGCACAGCCAAGTGCAGACCATCTCAGACACCTGATCCTCAGGCCTGTGGTCCAATCATCTTTATGCAGACCTGCTGGGTAAAGCCACTAGAAAAACTAATGGGCTCCAACACACAGACTGGGTGGTGGCGGCGCATGCCTTTATTCCCAGCACTTGGGAGGCAGAGGCAGATGGATCTCTGTGAGTTTAAGGCCAGCTTAGTCTACAAAGCAAGTTCCAGAATAGGCTCCAATGCTATACAGAGTAAACCCTGTCTCAAATAAACCAAACAAAATAAAATAAAATAATAAAAATAAAGAGAAAATACACTAGATAGCATAATTTTTTTAATCTATAAACCTCTTGGAAATAAAGGCACATTTAAAAAGAGCTTCATACATATATCTTGCTCCACTTTAGGAAGAATGAAGTACTGAGTAAATTTTATGTCATGAATAGTAAACACAAAGGCACGAAGGCCAATCTCATTGTTTAACTACATAAAACATACAATAAAAGTAGTTAAATACATAGTTATGACAGAGCTAATAAAAGACCTGTTGCATGATAATGATGATTTGTAAAATTTTCCAAAATGCCCATTTATTATATTTATGTTTTTAAATTTTTATTATAACTTATTTTTCAGGATTATCCTATATCACACATATATGTGTGATATACATACACATATATATCACATCATTTTCCCTTTTCTCTTTCCTCCCTTCATCCCCTTCCATGTCCTTTCACTTATTCTTTTTCAAATTCATGGCCTCCTCTTCTTTAAGTGTGTGTGTGTGTGTGTGTGTGCACGTGTGTTCCTAAACCTATAAATACAACCTGCTCAGTCAATATAATGTCAGTTGTGTGCATCTCTTTTCAGGGCTATTTGCTATTGGGTAAAGAACTGTGGGGGCTCATCCCTGAAGGAGGCTGTTTCTCACAGGTGCTTTTTCATTTTCTCTTGTGTCTGGACAAACAGAAGGTAAATATGCAGGTGTTTTATATTCTGTTTTACTAAGTCTACACAGTATCTAAATATATGTATAAATATAGAGCTTGCCAATATACATATGTATAGTCTTCTATTTTAAATGAAGATGTCCCTCATAGCCTCAGCTATTTGAACACTTGCTCTCTAGTGGGTGGCACTGTGTGAGGAAGTTTAGGAGACACAGCCTTGCTGGAGGAAGGACGTCACTGGGGGCAGGCGTGGAGACTTCATAACCTCGGTCCACTTCCAGCTTGCTCTCTGGTTTGGGTTTGTAGGTAAAGATGTGGTCTTGCAGCTTTCTGCTCTGGATGTCTTCTGCCATGCTTCCCTCACCATAAGGGACTCCCCTCTGGAACCATAAGCTAAAACAACCTTCTTCCTTAAGTTGCTTTTGCGCTTAGTGTTTCACCACAGCAGCAAACAAAAATAACTAATACATTAAATTTTCCTCCTACACACATATTGAATTTGAGTGTGTGCATACAGGGGTACATATATTTGTGTATGTATGTGGAGGCCAGAGGTCAACCTTGGCTGTCATTCTTCTGAGGTCCTTCCACCTTGGCTTTATTGAGAAAGGGTCTCTCATGGCCTGTCCTCTGATGGGTAGGCTAGGTTGGCTGTTCGCTGATCATGGCCTGTCCTTCCATGAGTAAGCTAGGTTGGCTGTTGACCGAACCCCAGAGATCTGCTTGTCTGCATCCCCCCAGTACTGGTATTACAAGTGTGTGCCACTACAACAGAGTATTTTAAACATGAGGTCTGGGGATTAGACTTAGGTCCTCACTTGATTGGTGCTGGAGGAAAGTCACTCTTCCTTGGGGGCGTGGCCACTGGTAGGTTGCTCTAGTGGATGGCAGAGAGAGAGAGAGCAAGCAAGAGCGAGAGAGAGAGAGAGAGAGAGAGAGAGAGAGAGAGAGAGAGAGAGACAGAGAGAGAGAGACAGAGAGAGAGAGAGACAGAGAGAGACAGAGAGAGACAGAGAGAGACAGAGAGACAGAGAGACAGAGAATGAAGTTGGGAGCGGGTTGTGTTAAAGGAGATCCAGTGGGAGTTAGAGGAAGGAGATGAGGGTGGGTATGATCATATTACACTCAATACATGCATAAAACTCTCAAAGAATAAATTTTTAAAGCATTAAAAAAAACGTTCATTGACTGAATACACAACTATGTGACAATACATAAGAAGTCCAGTAGAATCCTGTGGATTGGGCTGGACTGAAAGCTGTAATACCGTCTATCAGAGAGTTGTTGTTTGCTAGCTACATTCAGACCTCGCGAGCAATTTGAGCTGAGGGCCGGGAGCCTCCTTTAACCAAGTCCACTCCATCTGCAGCTGCCTCTGCCTTGTGTACTCCCGTCATCAGAACAATCACGGTTTATAACAACGTCTTGGATTGAACACGTCTAGATCCTGGTGGCAGGGATTTGTGACTGTCTTGCTCACTGATGAGGCACAGGTGTTTAAAAAGATCCTTGTTTAGAAGGTGAGAGTGGAGACAGAAAGCCAGCAGCACAGAATCTCCAAATTTCCTCAGCAACTAGCCTCACACCGCTCTCTCTCTCTCTCTCTCTCTCTCTCTCTCTTTCCCACCTTCCTTCCTGCCCGCCCCCTTCAATCCCTTGTTCTTGGATTTTTGTTTCTTGACGTCTATGCAGCCTGTGCTGGCCTTGAATTGCTGCCACCCCCCCCCCAGGCGCCGGGATTGCAGGCCTTGTCTCTGTGCCCAGCTTGTATTCTAAGGAAGGAAAACTAGACTCTCATACCCTCAGGAGGCCTACAAGGTGCCCAGTCCGTAATGGTCTCTTCTCTTGTGAACCAGTTGAGAATGAAAGCAAAGGACGTGGTGATTAAAGAATCCAACTTTGGGAAGGCAAGATAGCTCCGCAGATGAAGGGTGCTTGCCACAAAGTATGACAACTGAGTTTGACCCCTTACACCACATGGCTAGAAGGAGAGAATGACCTCCTGAAAGTTGTCCTTTGACGTCTTTGACGTCTACAAACATGCTGAGGCAAACACACACACTCGGGAGCAAGCTCCTCTGGGAGCAAGCTCCTCTGGGATGTTAGTTATTTTCACTGTTACCCTGCAAGAAAACGTCACGGAACACGACAGAATCCGCTAATAGAGTTTATTGGAGGACAGGGATAGTGAGTGCCCGTACGGGGAGACACATGTGTATAGAAGGAGAGAAAGAGAAAGAGAGAGAGAGATGGGGAACATGGCGCCGGCTTTTAAAGGCAGGGCATGCAAGGTAGACGTAGATGACCTAGGCACGCTGCGCGCTTGCATGGCTACGTGACGTCATGGATCCTGGTCACGCGAGACGCCTTGACCCAGAAATGGCTATCTTGACCTGGAACTGGCTAAGCGAAAGTGTCTGCCGGGCATATGCAAACACGCCCAACCTTGGGGCATGTTGTGAACCCTTCATTCCCGACTCTTTTCCTTTAAAAAAGAAAAAAATTGGGGTTGACTGGGTATGGGGGCAACGTTTCTCTCAAAGACTGCTTCCAGCTGAACAGTGGGCGTTGGTTAGCTCTTGGGGGGGGGTGGAAGGGTATCTTGTGGAGTCCTAGGATGATGGTGGGGAGGTCCTGGAATGACGTTCCGCCGTCCCTTGTTCTGCAGCTGCTGGAAACCTTCCGTGATGTAGCTGGGAGCCTTCTGTTTGACAAGATACTGTTGACATAGAAAAGCTTAGAGAAAAAGAATCATTATTATTTTGTTTTTGGAGTTGGCATTTATCTAAGGTAGATCTAGCCTGTCCAGATGGAGACATATAACATTTATTTGAGGTAGATCTGGCCTGCCCAGATGGAAACATATACTTTAAGAGGGAAGAATCAGGGCACAGTCACTATCAAATCAAAGCAAAACCAAATCCCAACCATCCAATATCTCGGATCCTCTCACGATCTCCTGGACTCCTCCAAAGGACTTGGGTCACTTCTCAGGCTTCAACCGAAACCCAAGCGGGCGCCTTCCTCTGGGAGCTTGCTCCTCCTCTGGGAGCTTGCTCCTCCTCTGGGAGCTTGCTCTGCACGTTTTATATAGAAGCCAGGACCAATCAGCCCAGGGCTGTCCCCACCCTCCATGGACTGGGCCCTCCCCCACTGATTACAAATTAACACAATTCCCTACAGGCTTGTCTCCTTACAGCCTAATCTTCTGGAGGCGTGTTCTCAATCACCGTTCCCTCTCGGATGACTATAGCTTGTGTCAAGTGGTCATGAATCTAGCCAGCACACCGGCTTAGGGAACAAAAATTCATCCCTGGAACCCACATGGTGGAAGAAGAAGAGAATTCACTCCAAGCTGTCTTCGGACTTCCATGTACAAACTCCAGTGCTCACACTACACATATAATAGATAAATGTGGGGTGGGAGTGGGGGGGAAGACAAAAAGAAAAGAAAAGAAAAACAAACTAGGATTCTAGAAGCAAATCTCTGAAAAGCACGTTCTCAATTCTGTATTGTTTTATAGAAAAGAGTTAAGCATCCTCGGATTCTGGTACCCATGGACATCTTCGAACAAATCTCCTCCAGATAATGAGGAACAATCCTCCTCCTCTTTTATTACTCCTCCCTTTTCTTGATGTTTCAGTTATGAGCTGAGTCATCCCGCTAACCCCCTTCCTTCTTCTGAATGAATCGGGATTCTCCCGCAATGTCTTAGTTTTTCATTCATTTTCTTTTTTTCCCCTAATTTCCCTGTTTTCCATACAATTTCATAATCTCTCTTCCCTTTAGCTAGTGGGTCTTTAGCTCTTTTCTTTTCCCATCTCATTTATGTATTAGGTCTCAATAAAACACAGCAGAGAGATGCCCTAGACTTTCAAATAAACACAGAAGCTGACAACCACCATCTCTCTTCATTTTACAAGTTGTTGGGGGGCCATAGACCTAGGTAAATGGTTAAGACCATATATTGCTTAGGGTTTCTTAGAGAGCTGGGGTTCGGTTTTCAGCACTTGTGTTGGGCAGCTCATAACTACCTGTAACTAAATGCTCCCTCTTCTGGCCTTGGCAGGCACCTGCACTCACATGCACACGCGCGCGTGCACACACACAATTAAAATATTTTTTTTTAAATATATGAGCCAGACATGGTGGTGCATGCCTTTAATTCTAGCACTCATTCAAGAAGCAAAGGCAAGCAGATCTATATGAGTTTAACACCAGCCTGGTCTACATAGTGAGTTCCAGGCCAGCCAGGACCAGGTAAAGAGACTTGTCTCAAAAAATAAATAAAAAGCCCAACAGTAGTGACACACGCCTTTAATCCCAGCACTTGGGAGGCAGAGACAGGCGGATCTCTGTGCGTTCGAGGCCAGCCTGGTCTACAGAGCAAGTTCCTGGACAGCCAGAGCTACACAGAGAAAACCTGTCTAAAAAAAAAAAAAAAAA
>CABHPP010124943.1:0-23126 GCA_902168425.1 Peromyscus attwateri | reverse complement strand
GAAAGAAAGGAAGACAGAATTGATTCCTGCGTATGCCTTTAATCCCAGTAGTACTTGGGAGGCAGAGCCTGGAGGAGCTCTGTGAGTTCGAGTCCAGCCTGGTCTAGAGAGCGAGATCCAGGACAGGCACCAAAGCTACACAGAGAATTTTTAGGAAGAAAAATTAACATTTTCTGATTAAAAAGTTATGCTCTTACATGATATGGCCTGTAACTGAATTGTTCCTAGCCAACCTGCAGAAGGGACTCTCACTGAAAATTTGATCTAAACGTCAAGACTAATAATAGCACACTTATATCTGGATGTTAAATGAGTTTAGTCCACATACGCTTCCATACTTGAAAATAAAATTTGGCAGCTTCTGTATATAATGCACCACAGCCTAGCTTGGTGGCCAAGCAAACTATAACCTAACTTAAAAGTATACCATTGTAACCAAACAACTAAATTTCGGCAAAGCACAGTAGTTAAGTGGATACCAGCTAACCAAACCATGCTGGTGTAAAGCCAGTGTTGACCGCAGCCAATCAGGCTTTTTCTCTATGTTGCTTTTTTTTCTCTGGCTATGCATATAACCTGTTCTTGTGGGTGGGGTGGAGCCCTCTGAACCAACTTAGGTCTGGAATGTTGCTGGGTATAGAACTTTTTTTTTTTTTGAGACACAGTTTCTCTGTGTAGTCCTGGCTGTCCTAGAACTCACTTTGTAGACCAGGCAGGCCTAGAACTCACAGAGATTCGCGTGGCTCTGCCTCCGGAGTGCTGGGATTAAAGGCGTGTGCCACCCCCGCCCGGCTCCTACAGCAATTCTTAATCCTGTCAACTTAATAATGAAGTCAATTACATAATCTTTTGAGATTAATACAAATGTAAAAATAGGTCAAAATAAGATTCACCCCAGTGACAAAACATAACTCCAGTTCAAAAATATTTCAATGTCCTGTGCACAATTTAGGACTAAAAGATGAGTTTAAAGTAAGTTTACCTTTGAGATAACACAATAATGTGGCATTATGTTTTTTTTATCATAGGCTTAAAAACAAAAAGGTAACCAACAAATAACCTGTTGCTCCAGGTGGGCTACATGATTTTCTGCAAATTCCCTATGAAGTTAGTTAAAGTTCTCATCTGTGGGGTTGGGGATTTAGCTCAGTGGTAGAACGCTTGCCTAGCAAGCACAAGGCCCTGGGTTCGGTCCTCAGCTCCGAATTAAAAAAAAAAAAAAGTTCTCATCTGTGTTTTGGGAGGGCTGATTCCCATAAAATGGGCATTAGAGCCACTGAGGAATGTCAGCAGTCAAAAGAGAAGCAAGAAGTATAGTAATGAAAAAAAAAATCACAGCATAAGGTTGGTTTACAAGTGCCTGTCAAAACAAAAATCCCAGTATCACTTGAAAAAACAAAGATGACATTCCTGGATATTTTCCCTTTTTCTGTGTAAATGCTTCCACTTTTTCTACATGAGAAGAGTTTGTACACTGTGGCATTGCCACTGTGAAATACTGTGTGACCAGGGTGCTGTTGGGAACTTCAGCCCTTTTCAGTCACTGACTACCTACTGAGCCATAAGGAAGTGAACATCATCTCTCCTGGCTGGAGAACTATTTTTCTCGGCAGTTTGCTGCTGAATTTGCTCACTAAAATACTGAAAGATAAGTTCTACTTTGATTTCTGGGACTCTCCAGAAAGGACATTTAATTCAGCGGGACCTAAAGACTATGGACTAAGAGGGCATGGGCACCACGTGAGCCCTCCTTCAGTCAGTTCAACTAAGGGAAGAGAGTGAGTGGGAGAGTTGGGACGAAAAGGACAAAGCTCTAGGTTGGACCTTGGCTCTCGAGAATATTCTTCATCTGAAATTAGTAGCAAAGCCAGAAAAGGGTGTGAAACTCTAACCCTTAGAAAAGAAGACAAATTAGATAACAACGGGCTGTTATCCTGACACATGTTCCTCCTGATGAGGCTCAACTGTCAGTTCAGAGGCTGCCTGGCACAGTGGGGACACCCCAGTGTTTCGTAAATTTCCATCAGCTATTTTTGGTTCTCTAGGTTGCAAAGAGAACTAGCATACTGCTAGGCCCTGGCACCTTGGTAATTATTATCTTTTTCATTCTCAATGGCCCCTTAATGTTTCCTTTCCTCGAGCTAGATGCATCCTCTACGCACCCACCACAGGGTCCATACAGGTGGTGAGAGTTTAAATTCACGATCTGCCTACCAGTCGGCAGTTAGAGCAGGATCACTTGAACTTGATGGATTCTGCTCTACAAAACAGCAACCATCAGTGAGGAATGGGGGACAAAGAGAGGACTCCATTGTTGCACGAATCTTAAATGGTCTTTTAATAAAAAACCCAGAGCCAGATATTGGGGTAAATGCTGAAAGATCAGAGAGACAAAGGAACAAGTCACTGCCACGTCTCACCTGGCCAACTCCATGAATCCTCTGACTGAAAGCCTCTGAGTCCTCAGCCAAAAGGGCCTCAGCTGAAAAGCTTAGTTCCTGTCTTCTCACACCTTATATACTTTTCTTCACCCAGCCATATCACTTCCTTCCTAGTGCTGGGATTAAAGGCGTGTGATTCCCAAGTACTGGTAACAAAGGCATGAGATCCCAAGTACTGGGATTAAAGGTGTGTGCCACCACTGCTTGGCTCTGTTTCTCTCCTAGACTGAATCAGTCTCATGTAGTCTAGGGTGGCTTTGAACTCACAGAGATCCAGACAGATCTCTGCCTCCTAAGTGCTATGATTAAAGGTGTGTGCCACTACTGCCTGGCATCTAAATTTAATCTAGCGGCTTGTTCTGTCCTCTGATCTTTGGGCAAATTTTATTAGGGTACAACAAAATATCACCACACTCTGGGAAAAGAAGACTAAACTCTGGTATATGAGAAGGTGGGATAAGACATCCCTAACTTCTTGCAGGAGTAATTCCAACATGAGACTCATAGCCAGCCCTAATGGATGCTAGCATGGAGGTGAGGGGAAGGCATCTTCTCCACGATCAGAGTCCTCACAAGGTAAACTTCTGGTTATTCATGAATCCTCATGTACCTCTTGCCTTTGAAAGAAATGGGTGTGGTTCCTTCAAAGTACAGGCCTGCTTTCTGAATGTAAGTGATAGTAAAAAAATACCACAGAGAAGAAGAACATCATTTGGGAACTGTAGGCTTTCCCTGTGCTAGCCCGCTTTGGATTATCAGGTACAGTCCTTTGCAGCTCTGAGAGTTGCAATGTGAACTACAGGGACATTCTGAAAAGACCTCTACTTTTATGTCATAGAACACAAGGCAAAAAAGGAATTACCAAGATTCTGGTGTGTTATTCATTCTGAATATCTCTTGGTCAAGGTGTTAATGACAAAACCAGAGACCATATTAATTTGAAAGGCCTTCCCAATAAGTCTACAGTTGTAAAGGAGAGCCCCAATCAAGCACAAGGCCTTGCACACTGGGCTGCCTGTAGCTGAAGTCTTCCTGGTCCTGCCTGGCCCACGGTCGGACCAATCTCTCTCACCCGCCAGTCCTGCAGCCAAGTAAACACACAGAGACTTATATTACTTATAAACTGTATGGCCATGGCAGGCTTCTTGCTATCTAGTTCTTATATCTTAAATTAACCCATTTCTATTAATCTATACTTTGCCATGTGGCTCATGGCTTACGGGTATCTTTAAGTGTTGCTTGTCATGGCAGCAGCTGGCAGTATCTCCTGACTCAGCCTTCCACTTCCCGGAATTCTCCTCTCTGTTTGTCCCGCCTATCCTATACTTCCTGCCTGGCTACTGGCCAATCAGCGCTTTATTTATCAATCAGTCATAGCAACACATTTTCAGAGCATACAGAACATCCCACAGCAGCTGCCCTCTCCACTCTCCATCTCATCGATCACTTTTGGAAACTAACATGGATGTTTAGGGTGAATAGTTTGGTCATTGAATGAACTCTCCATATAGGGCTGTACTCAAAGTGAGTTCCTTAAATACAGGAATGGTTTCCTTTAAAAGAAAACAGCTTCTTCTTTAAAGCATGCACAGCTTGACCGTCAATTGCCAAGCCATGCTGTGACTGGGGAGGGAGAAGGAAAGGGCTGTCTGTGGGGCACAGCTTCTTGTCAGCATATTGTCATTAACCAGAGGCAGTGATGGGAAGCAAGACATGCCAAAGGCTGTTCCGTGAAGTATGTAGGTCAGATAAAGTAATGGCACCTCCAGAATCTGGTGCGATGTAGGAGCACTGGACTAACAGGCTGAACTAACTGGCCACCCTGCCTCCTCATAAAAACAGACAGAAATGAATCCACATCAACAGCATAAAACAAAAGCAAAATCTACTAAAAACAAAGACCAAAAATCCTAACCCAAGAAGCTTTTCTGGCTTTCCACTACTGGGAAAACTGTGCTGAATCCAAATTTCCTGCTGGAATGTGAATTCCCGGGTTGTGCTCTGGAGCACTGACTTGGCAGGCCAGTGCAGACAGCACAGAGAACTGCACCACAGGTATTTGCTACCATTGCCTACCGTGAACTCAAATGCAGCAATAGCAACCACACTGTGGACTATCTCAAAAGACAAATGTGAGGATGGAAAGTGAAATCATTTTTTTTAATCATTTGATAAAGGGGGGTATGCAGGCGTGGCAAGGGGAATGTCTGTATGTCTCTACAACCCTCATGGTAACTTTCAGAATAGTAGTAAGAGAAGAAAGGAACCATTTACACTTTGAACTTTTTATTATTCTCTTAAATTGTGGAAGGGACATGCCATTCATTACTAAAGATGTAAAAATGGAGTTGGATTAATCACTACCACAGGTCTATAATGGGCTTCCAGAAGCACAGTGGAGATGTGAGAGGGATGGCTGACCATCTATTAAACAAGCATTTGGGGGCTGGAGAGGTGGCTCAGTGGTTAAGAGCACCGGCTGATCTTCCAGAGAACCTGAGTTCAGTACCCAAGTCAGAGGGTTGATAACTCCAGCTCCAGGGGATCCATGCCCTCTTCTGGCCTCAGCAGGCACACACACACACACACACACACACATACACACACACACACAAAACAAAACAAAACAACAAACAAAAAACAAGCATTTGGCCTCTTCAGTCACCTGTGCTGAAGCCATTCCATGTGTGCTAGTGACCAGAGAAAGCACTCTTTTTTTTTTTTTTTTTTTTTTGGTTTTTCGAGACAGGGTTTCTCTGTGTAGCTTTGCGCCTTTCCTGGAACTCGCTTGGGAGACCAGGCTGGCCTCGAACTCACAGAGATCCGCCTGGCTCTGCCTCCCGAGTGCTGGGATTAAAGGCGTGCGCCACCACCGCCCGGCCTAGAGAAAGCACTCTTAAAAACTGATCTTTATTTCATTTGCAGTCTCAACTTTTTGGATCCCATCAAACTAGTTTCAGTGTCACTGCAAACCAAGATGTCCACTTCGCCAGTTTCTGGGGTCCAAATGTGTGTGTAAGTTACCCGAGCAGTTTGATGGAGCTTCTGGTTAGTTACTCCAAGATCTTTGGAGCAGGGTGTATGTTCTGATCACACCTGTGCTATATCTTCGCATCTGATATATAAGAAACTATACACAATTTTTAATTAGATGACTATAAAAAGGAGTTTGGTAGTATGGAGGAATAAATGTAAGAGGACTTGAGTGATGTTGAATGGCTACCTAGGTTCCCTCTTTTGCCTTTTTGATCTTATAACAAAAGCATATGTTTGAAACCCACAATTTCTGATGCCTTTCAAAGCTAGGTTTTTTTTGTGTGTGAAACATTAAAAGGTACAAAAGCTGGAAAATCATGTTTATTTTTCTTAGATTACTTATTATTTCTATGAAAAGACTCCTAAGCAAGTATGTTGATGTTTCCGAATGAATCCCCATTACTAAGCTTTATCGTCCTCAGTAATGGTAAAGAAAAGCTGCCTCCCGGCATCTATGGAGAAAACTCTGCATTCCTTTTCTGCCTCCTACTCCAGCCCCCAGATTTCCAGAAAATAGAAAGCCCAATACAAAACAGTAGTCAACTGAATGGGGAAGCACAAGGTGAAGATTTATATTCTGAAATGTTGTTCTTCCTCAGCAAGGGTAATAAATGTGCAACACTGTCATGAAATAAACAACAATAAACTAAAAACAATAACCCTGGCTCGTCTATTGGATTGCACTTAAAAACATTTGTTATCCATGAATATGAAGAACAAGGGATGGTCTAGGAACAAAAGTTGAACCTATGCCATTTTTTTAAAATTTAATTTTAGAAAAAGTAGAAAAAAAATTGATTTTATAAAAAGTAGAAATACGGATTGCCATAAATTGTTAATAGTTAAAGTTTTTTCTTTACATTTTAGAAATGTCTGTGAAACATATTTTAAGGTTAATAGCGTTAAATGATAGAATTAAATAATTTAAAATATATGCCCTTTTGACTTGTTTTCTTTTTTGAGAAGAGAGCTTTAACTGAAGCCCAGGCTGATGACCTGGAACTCATCAGGGGCCTTGAATAGACATAACACTACTCACTGCTTTAGTGTCCTTAATGTTGGGATTATAACTGTGGGCTATGATCATATTAACAAGTTTGGACTAAAGAGATGTAGAAGATAGGTTTTAGAAAAAAAATGACTATTGAAGTTAGAAGTTTTCTCTAGTCCTGCCCAGCCCCAAGGTCCCACAGCCACTTATAAAATAATCACTCAGAGGCTTAATATTATTTACAAACTGAATGGTCTATGGCAGGCCTCTTGCTAGCTAACTCTTACCTTAAATTAACCAATTTCTATTCATTTATGTTTTGCCACATGTTCTATGGCTTACTGGTCTGTTGGCATGTTGTTCTTTGAGCTGCAGCCTGGTGTCTCTCTCCAGACTCCACCTTTTTCTTTCCTATCTCTCTCCTTCGATTTCCTGCCTGGCTATAACCTGACTCACCATAGGCCAGAGCAGCTTCTTTATTAAACCAATCATAGCAACACATATTTACAACATACAAAAAGACATCCCACAGCAGACTAATTTTTAACATGAGATACTTTCATTCAACTGGGAGACAGTGATAAGTTAACTAAAACACTTCACCCACTGTCCTAGTTAGGGTTTCTGTTGCTGTGAAGAGATACCATGACCACAGCAACTCTTATAAAGGAAACATTTAATTGAGGCTGGCTTACAGTTTCAGTCCATTATTACCATGGTGATAAACACAGTGGGAGGCAGGCATACACGGTGCTGGAGAAGGAGCTGAGAGTTCTCCATCTTGATCCTCAGGCAGCAGAAGCAGACTATGTGCCACACTGCATGTAGCTTGAACATATGAGACCTCAAAGCCTGCTTCCACAGTGATACACTTCCTCCAACAATTCTACATCAACTCCAACAAGGCCACACCTTCTAATAGTTGGCACTCCCTGTGGACCAAGCATTCTAACACATGAGTCTGTGGAGGCCATTCCTATCCAAACCACCACACCCATCATGTGACTGCCAATAATACCATCACTGAAGGCATGCTTTGTCATTTGTGTCTCAAATTCTGAGGGGACTTTTAACGTAGAATTTAGTTTGAAGTAAAAAAAATCAGTTAATTTGGTGCATCTGTCACTTCTCCAAAAATGTCCACAGCCGGTTATGCCCACAGCCAGTTTTAGCTGCACACAGATTGATTTTGATTCTTTAAGAGCTCTACAGTGCTTTTTCAATAATACTGTCATCTGCAGGTCCCTGTCATGTGACAATATAATTGTTTTCATTTTCACAGCTTGGTCTTTCTGTTGCATTTAAAGGCAGAATGTAGGCTTCATAAAATGCAAGCATTCTAAGGCTTGAGAGATTTGTATAGGTATTATTCTTGCCAACCAATGACTATGAGCAATTTTGTACAAATAAAGCCAGTGTTTTGTTTGGGAAAGTAGAGCAGTGGAACAGCTCTTTTAAAAATAGACTGTTGAATATATGTGTATTTATCTCTGCATTAGCAGTTCTGGTCAAAATAAGGACTTTAGTCTATATAGATGCTCAAATTTCACCTGGAAACTACATATTTTAACAGATAGAACTTTAAGTAAATTATCCAAGTTTAAGAAAGTGGGTTTGTTTGATAAAACTATTGTTTGGTGTGTGGCATTCAATGTGTCTTTCGATTTAGAAGAGATGGTGTGGAACATGATGTGAGACAACTTTTGAATCTAAAAAGTTCAAAAAGGTGTTTACTTGTTTATTTTATTTACTCTTTGGCATTTTGACATAGAGTTGCATTCAGTATAGCTCAGGTTGGCCTCAAATTTGCTGTGATCCACCTGCTTAGGTTTCTGTAGGGCTGAGGCAAGGTGTTTTTGTTGTTGGTGGTCAATGACTGATCTCTTTATAAATAATACTTGTTATAAAATTTAATACTTAATTTGCATATTAAGAGAGCAGGCACTACTATATGCTGTTCCATTTCAACTGTAAAAGCCAACAAGTTTTTGTTGGTGGTAGTTTTTGGTGCCCCATGAATCTTAGATAAGCGTTTTCACCACTGAGCTATGTCCCCAACTCCAACAAGAATATTTAAAGTTTTTCCCAAACTTACACTTAATTTGTAGGTGAGCCACTTAGCCCCTCTTCTCCATTGTATTCAGTATACTTATATTATCTGTCACTTACTATTACACATATTTGCATTGTTGATGAATAACATAACTCTCATCTCAAAGGGAATGAAACAGTTTACGTTTGAGCCAAATATGAGTGACCACAACTGGGAAACATGGATCCATGTGTCCTCAAATAATATTCCAATGTGGATATAAATTGGTCATTTTCAAATTTGTGTTGAGAACATCAGCTACGTGGATTAGAGCAAGATGAGGGGATTTCTGCTGAGGATCTCAGATGCTATCTGATGAGATCTTAGCTTTTGGGTTTGTGGAAGTGAGTTGTCTGTTAAGTTCATATAATCAAAAATCTTTTGATAGTCACAAGGATGTTAGAATAGACATAGGAGGGAAATGAATGACTATTAAGGGAACTACAGATATCCCAAGATAGTTTGGCTTTATATCCATAACATACCAACTCTCCAGAACCACAAAGTTATAATTAATCAGTTAGGCTTTTTAAAATCCTTAACCTGGTTGTCTACTCCAAAACCCAATAAACAGTAACTCACAGCATGTATCAATGATTTAAATTAAAAAATGACTTTTGAAATTTAAAGATATGTATATACATATATGTATATGTATGTATATGTACCATGCAACAGTTGAATTATACTTACATTAATAAATATTTCAACATTTATAAAACCTGGAAATTCAAGATAGATATCGTGATATAGACCTGTAATTTTATTACTCATGAGGCTAAGGCAGGAGGATTGCAAGTTCAAGGCCAGCATAGGTTACACTGTGAATTCTAGGCCAGTTTGGGCTACATGATGAAGACTTTATTTAACAATACAACAAAATGAATTGGAATTGGAAATTCAAATTTAGTTATTTTTTGTTGTTGTTTTGTTTGTTTTCCATTGTCTAAATGTAGTGACCCACTTGTTTATTCTTGGCTTAGTCTTAGCTTCCCACTTAAATACTTTAAACATTTTCTAAGTATCACAATAGTTCCACAACATGATTTGTGTTTCTCTTCTTTAAAACTTATTTTACAGTGAATAACCTAACCTACTTTCCTGGAGTTGGAGACTGGACACAAAGAAAATAAATATCATTCATGTTTTCTTTCTCAGTTAATAATATAATAATATAACATAACAGTAATGCCACAGAGAAACATAATGAATGTTTGCCAAACTGCTGGGCAATGCAGAGATAAAAACTGATTACGAATACTGTGGGATACCTGAATTGATCTGGAAGCTTCCTCTGTCCTCAGATGACATCTAAATGTGGAAATCCTGAGCCCACCTTTGCTATCTTTACAGGCATAAAGCCACTTGCCCCTGAAGGCAGCAGCTGGAAGGATTTGCTTGCCCCTCATCCCCCACCAGGACAGGGCAGCTGTCACTTTGGCTGACTCAGGTGTGGTGAGTGTCTTAGGGGCACATTCTAGCCATCTTAGGGGTGCAGATGGCATCACACTGAAAAGAATGTCTTTCTAAGAGCGGCAGTGTAGTCTGTAATATTCACCAGAACCCTGAACGCCATTACCAGGAACAGAATTAGAGAAAGTAAAGGGAAAGGGATAATTTTCAGTAAGGGCTAAAAAAGGACTTGAAGCGGGTACCATTCCAGTTGTCCCCTGCCTGTTTGCACATGCTTCAGATTCCCTTTTGTGTTTCTTGTCCCGTTTAGTGGATGACATTAATATTTAACTGAATCTGATTTTCCTTTAGAATTGTTCTAGGACAAAAGGATTGGGCAGGGCCTGCAATGTGGCTCAGCTAGTAGAGTCCTAAGCCTAGCACATATGAAACCCTGATTTTCATGTCCAGTGTTGGACCCCAAAAGTTAGGGTCTCGAGTGGGCGCCCCAAGAACCCAGACTCCAGTCCAGTTGATGCAATAGCAAGAGGTTTTTATTACAGCTGCATACAGTCGGGCAGACTCTGCTCAAAGAGCAAGAGTCGCATCTTACCATAGTCACATAGGCACTTTTAAAGGAAAAACCTACACAAGTCACAAGATTACAATTCCCATACAATCACAGCGTGATCACAGAGTGGGTACAGTGGGTACAGTTACGTCAACCTCAAGGGGGGGATCTGGGGGGGGAGTGGAGCCTACACAAAACTCACAGTGGTCCTTCCTGGAACATTTGCAAACTATCCCAGTCACAGTTGAGCACATCTCTTAACAGAAATCTCTTTACATTGTTATATTGTTGCAGGGGTGGTCAGCTTGCCCTGGGAACTAGATTTTTAGTTTCTCATTTCCTGGTGCTTGAAGTTTCTCATTTCCTGAGGCTTGGGGGTGTAGGCCTGAAGGGTTAGGGTCTTTCACCCAGCACCACTTAAACTGGGCGTAGCAATTCCAGCAATCCCTGTATTTGGTAGGTGGAGGCTAGAGGCAGAAGTTCAAGGTCATCCTCAGTTACATAGCAAGTTTGAGGCCAACCTGGGCTACATGAAACTGTAAGGATTATGTCCTTATTATGTCACCAGCCTGCGACGGCGTCCCAGCCTAAAAAGCGGGTGGGCCCTCTCTGTGCCCTCTCCTTTCGTATTCCCTCCCCTCCACGCGGTCTCTCTCTCTCTCTCTCTCTCTCTCTCTCTCTCTCTCTCTCTCTCCCTCTCCCCTAATAAAGCTCTAAAAAGGTAACCATGGCTTGTGATTCTTCTGCCACCGCAGCATCCAGCGCTCTCTTCCTCCAGCATGGCTACCGCCGGCGGCTGCCAGCCACAAGCACTGCTTAACCAACAGAAACCCTGTCTCAAAAAAATAAGTATGAAAATTTAATTTAAATGATCGTGCAGCTTATTTATTCTTAATTCCTATCCAGGAAAACGAGTTTCACCGAAGTCTAGAGAGACTTGTGTCTTAGGGAAGACACTGCTCACTTGGGAGCTTTGATGAATTAGGAAACTACAAGGTCAAGAATGTTTTCTAACCCATACTTGAATTGACTGGGGAAAAAAAACAGGTAGGTTATAACTGTGTGGCTTAACGCATATCAATTGGGACCAAGAAGTAGCTCTAGACCCTTAGTACAATCAACACAAACAGAAGTGAGAATAACACATTGTGTTCAGGGCACTTGTGTGTTATAAATATCTCATTTCCTTTCCCTCTCACCAGGGATTTTATATAATGCTAAAATCAATTTCACATGTTGACTCAATTGATTTCTCTCTGTCCTTGATTTATTTAAAAATTTCCTCTCTGCCTGGGGAGATGGCTTAATTGGTTAAAGAGATCAGAATTAGAATCCTCATAAAGGCCAAGCAGGTTAGCCTGTGTCTGTAACCGAGGTGTTAGGAGACGGAGGACAAGAGAGAGCTGGCCCAGAGCTCTGTGGCCAGCAAGTCAGCCAACCAGTGAGTCCTGGGTTCAGTAAGAGACCCTGTCTGGGAACAAGTGGAGAGTTAGAGGAAGGTATCTTACATTAATCTCTTGCCTCTACACATAAGTGTTCACACACATACACACACACACACAGAGTTCCTTCTCCTAAGCAGTTATGGGACAAGTACTTCCCATAGTAAATATGATAGACACTCAAAATTGTCTTGAATATTCAAGCAACTTCAAGTTTTAGGCTATTGCTGGGCATAGTTGTACACACCAAAAATCTTTAGGGAGGTATAGGCAGGAAGTTGAGTTTAAGACCATCTTTAGCTACATGAAACTCTCAGAACAAAAAACAGAACAAAAACCACACCCAACAGCAACAAAATCTGAAGCTGTTCCGTATGCAGGCTGACTCCTCATGTTTTCTTAGAGGAAGCTTTTAGCTTGCTTTGAATTTATAAGATGCACAGTTGCATCTCGTAACTGTGAAAAGCTACCCTACAATGTGAAAAGAAAGCTATTCATGAAAAGAAATGAACTTTGTCCTATGTTGGTGTATATCAGCAATCATATGACTGATTAAAATGATTCTGAATAAAAATTCTAACCTACAGTTATTTTTTATTTTATTTTTTATTTTTTTTTTTGGTTTTTCGAGACAGGGTTTCTCTGTGTAGCTTTGCGCCTTTCCTGGAACTCACTTGGTAGCCCAGGCTGGCCTTGAACTCACAGAGATCCACCTGGCTCTGCCTCCCGAGTGCTGGGATTAAAGGCATGTGCCACCACCGCCCGGCCTAATCTACAGTTATTACAGCCAACAGTGAACGTAAGGTTGGTTCATCAGGTCTGATTTAATGGAAATTGGAGAAATAAGTGCAGGTAAGTGTAATATTTTAATGTCAATTATGACAAAAGCAAGATTAAATTATTTAAATACTATTTTCAAATCTTTTTCCTTTTCAGATTATAATTTACCTAACTCAATGAGAATAATCATCCTGAATATGTAGTAATAGTGTTCTTGGGAAACTTATTTTTCTATCCCTATGCCTAGAATGTAGATTCTGTTTCTATTTTATCCTTTTGATTTTTTAATGGCTATATATTATATTTCTAAGATTTTTTTTAAAAATACTTGTTAGTGGGTTGTGATATTTACCTCAGTTTTTCTTCTGGAAATCTGCTTTTGTGTTAAATTTAGAAGTTGCTCTGAAAAGGGTGTGAGGTACACTTAACATTTTCAAACTTTCTAAAATCTGTCAGTACCAATTATAGACAAACATGAAATTATTAAAAAGTGGTATTGTACATATTATAAAACTTCATATATAGATGTAACCCTTTGGCATACTTTTTAAAAACTTAATGTGCATATATTATAAAATCAAATTTAATAAGTCTCAAAACATCAGTTAGTTTAGTTCTGGAATTAATTAAGCCTACCGTTACTTTAGTGCACAGAAATGCTTCACAGTGGAAAACTTTAACAAATCCCCATTATACAAAAGGGCAAAGGTTTACCATCACCATGGCTGGAATAAGAAGGCATCCCATGCCTCCCAATGTGATCACACTGAAGACACTCTATGGTTTTTTCGTTTTCTTGCAAAAATCATTCAATATGAACTGAATCATCAAACATCAGAGAAACTCAACATAAGGAACAATCTTCAACATAAGGGTCCGTGTGCTTTCAAAAGTAGTAATTCACAGAAGATCAAGAAACTGCCCATAAGAAGAACAAGGAGACAAGAGAGAGTGAATATGATCTAAGTGTGTTATATACATGTATAAAAATGTCATAATGAAACCCACTATTTCGTATAATTAATGTACATTTGTGAAAAATCAGGAAATTAAGGTCTAACTAAAATCACAAAATTTTAAAAACTAGATAAGAAAAGAAAAAAGATGTCCAGATTAAAGAGACATGATAAGTATGTGTGTCACATGGTCATGGAGCAAAATAATAAAAACTAACAATGCTACTGTTGCCTTACAGGTCATTCTTGAGATGTCATAAAACGTGAATAGGTCTATGAATTAGGGAAACACTGACTTCTTGATTTGGGTTGTTGTAAAGGAAAGTGTCTTTATGCTTTTGAAAATATACAGTGAGACATTTAAGAGTAAGGGGCATTATGTTGGGAATTTGTTCTTTAAAAGTTTATGAAAATATGCATATTTGTATGCAAATTTACATACTCTATAATGTAAGCAAGATGAAATACCGATGTTTGGAAAAATGAAAACCATGCAGAAAGATTTGTTTGATACTTGAAATTTTCCTGAATTCTGTAATTAATTCAAAAGAAAAAATTTGAAATTGCATTGATTTTATTGTAACTGTGATTAGGTAGTTTCAAAACGATGCAATTAAATGAATTTATTGAGAATCTCAATAAACCAAAGCTTGGATATTAAAAATCATTGTTTATTAATTATATTTGCAGTAAGCTATTGCTTTTTAATTCATAGCTTCCTCGTGTTTGAAAAGAAACTAGGCATAAAGTATATGAATATAAAGCATTTGTGATTCTCTAATTCATCTTATGATTATGCTCAGTTCCAAAACCACAAACAATTTAAAACATTTTTAATGATTTATTTGCTTTTATTTCATGTGTTTTGGTGTTTTGCCTGCATGTATGACTGTATGAAAGTGTCAGATCCCCTAGACCTGTAGTTACAGACAGTTGTGAGCTGCCGTGTGGCTGTTGGGAATTGAACCCAGGTTCTGTGGAAGAGAAGCCAGTGTTCTTAACTACTGAGCCATTTCTCCAGACATGACAAAGAATTTTGAAGAATCTTTGATGAACATTAATTGGAAGTAACTAGACAACTATTACTTTATAGCAAATGTCTTAATTAGAACTATGAGAAAAGCAATCACTAGTTATAAATTGAACTTCTCCTGGTCATGTCCAAATTAATGCAGATGAAAACAGAAAAATAATTTGTGTAACTATCTGCCAGATACTCCAATGCTTAAGAAAAGTCTGAGGTGGCCGGTGAAGGGGTGGGGAAATTCCTTCTTCATGCTGTGGATTCTCTGGCTGATGCCCTCATAAACTGAACTGGCAAGAGGCAGGCCAGCGAGAGAAAAACAAAGGAGTTTATTAGCGTACACACTGCACATTCTTGTATAATATTAGTTGGAACCAGCCTTAATATTATACATCCCAGGGGCTCAGGAGAGAGAACTACTAACGGCGAGGACTATTTTCAGGAAATAGAATCTCAGCACACCGAGCTCTATAGTCCACTTGCTTTAATTCCTCTGGCATAACATCCACATATACACAGCTTCAGTTCTGTTCTCGTGCCTAGCTCCTTTCTTGCCTGATTTCTCTCTGTTTATCTACTGTTCCCTCTTAAGTTCTATCTTAATTTTCTCATTTTAATTCTGCCTCATCTAGGTCCTTTTCACCTTGTTCTTACCCAGCTAGGGCTTTCCCATCTGACTCTTCCTCATCTTCCATCTCGTTTTTCTAGTACTCTCTTCTAGCCCTTCAATCTACTTCTTTCACATTTCAGTTTGTTCCTCTCAAGTTCTTACCCATCTAGTTCTTCCATTCTATTTTCTCCTCTCCATCCTCCAGTGCCCTGGAAGTCCTGGTATATACACTTACAAGCAGTATTCCCTTAGCAGTGCAAAGCCAGGCTTCCAGGGTTAAATGGAGGGGTGATAAGAATCACATAGGGAGGCAATAACCATTAATTATCATTTGCAACCCCAAAGGGAAGTGACCAATGGGGAAATGAATTAACTAAAGGCTAAATTCAGATAATATCTAAGAAGAGAGCTCTTATGTGCTCAACTATAATCTTGAACGTGATTGGTAGAAAATGTTAAGAATCTATAAATTGCTAGGTCAATGGGAGAAAATAAAACTGTCTTCTTTTTTTCCTGTGACTCATATCTGTCCAAGCTATCTGCCATTTTTCTGCAGGGTGGGGGAAAGTGTGCTCAGTCGCTAGGCAACCTGTACAGCTAGATGCCTCTGGTGATAATCAAAGGGAGATCTGGAACTAGAGGTAAGGTTTGGGAAAGGAGGAAGTAAAGCTTAATTGGCACATCCGCCAGGCCTTCTCAAACAGATAGCCCGGATGCTTAAGTCTGTTCTTGGAGAGTACAGAGGTATCTCTGATAAAGTACTTTCCTCCATCTGGGGATGGACCTGGCCGGATGCTGTCAATGATGATAATTACAGGGAGGCTTGAACTGGAGTTCTGGCTGAGCATAGCTGTCAGTGCAGGTTATCCAAATATTCCTAGAAGTGGTTAGATAAGGAGTTAGACGTCTATAAAGTTAGTAAGGCTGTAAGAAAGGAGGGTCCGAGCTAAATTGTGTAAAGCTATTACTGAACATCCACCTGACCTAGGCGGTGTCTCCTTGTGGAATTTGTCTTAAATCAGGAGACTTGCATGTGGACTGTTATTACTGCTAGTCCTTGAAAGTGGCCAAGGGAGATATCTGATTCCAGAGAAAGCCTTTCCTGAGGCAGTTCTCCAAATACCTGAAATGTGTATGTCCAGAGAGTGATCAGTCCACACTGTTAGCCCTTCTTAGGGAAAAGTCAATTGGGAAAACTATGAAGGCACACATGATTTTCATAACAGAAGACAGCTGATATATAACAAACCAAGTAACACCAAAAAACTCCTTGGAATTTGGCTTCCTGTGGAGGAAATCCTTGATCTCTCCAGGCAGTGATTTTGCCATAACCAGCTGAGTTCTTATGATATATTCCTGCGGCCCGCAGCAGCACATAAGAATACCCAGATGTGGGCAATTCAAAGGTTTGATTAGATTCATAACATTTAGTAAGTAAAAGTAAATTTTTGGAAAAAATAACATGACGGGGAAGGGGGTGTTCAGTCTCTAAGGACAGCAAATGTTGAGAAGGCTCAGCTACGACAAAGTAATGCTAGCCGTGGGCTCATAATAAAGCTTGTTATGCAGAGTCCCCCAGTGCTGGCTGTAGGCTGCTGTGAGTCTTGAGTGCCTTTGACAACTGCACTTTGTCCTTCCTGGTGGGGCTAAGAGGATAGCTTTGTACATTCTGTTCTCTTAGACAACCCAGGTAGGGTACAAAGCTTCTCTTGTATCCCCTTCTTGTCAGCTGTCTTCAGTTCAAAAGAATCCACATGCTTTGTGCCATTTTGAGGATTGTGTGTTCTGCTACCTTACAACAGTCCAAATGGAATACATTTATGTGTCTGCCTACCTGGAAAGCAGGGGCTAGACACACACACACACACACACACACACACACACACACACACTCACCACAAACACCACACTGCCCTCCCACACATACACATACATACACACACACACACATATACATACAGATACATAAATACATAGCTTTAATATTTCCATCATCTAGCTAATGACCTTGGAGTTTCAGTTAGCAACTGTTGATGGAATTAATGCATTTAATTGGATCATTCATATTTCATATGGGATGCTACTGAAGGAAGCATTAGATATAATTTTCCAAAAACTATAAACATTAAGTAAAAAGGTCAAAATACTTCATCAATATCTAAAGTCTAATGTGAAGAAATTCCCATAAACACAAAGTAAATCATATAAAATGAATGCGCATACTTGGATTCCATATTTCTTAAAGGATGTGAATTGGAGGCTGGGAGTATGGCTGCATGGAAGAGGACTGCTTAGCTTTTGTGCATATCTGAGTTGGATCTTCAGCACTAATTTTTTTAATTTCATAATTTAATTTAATTTTACATATCAGCCACAGATTCCCTTGTTCTCCCCCCTCCCACGCCCCCCCCATCTTCCCCCCAACCCACCCCCCATTCCCATCTCCTCCATGGCAAAGACTCCCCTGAGGATTGAGTTCGACTTGGTAGATTCAGTCCAGGCAGGTTCAAGCCCCTCCTCCCAGGCTGAGCCAAGTGTCCCTGTATAAGCCCCAGGTTCCAAACTGCCAGCACATGCACTGAGGACAGGTCCCGGTCCCACTGCCTGGATGCCTCCCAAACAGATCAAGCTAATTAACTGTCTCACTAATTTTTTAAAGTGGTATCTTCTCTGGAAATCAGAGTCCACTTTACATCTTAACTGACAAGCAGTCTCATCAATTCTTGAAATGTGGACAGTTATTAAGAATAACTCATTTAATTTGGTGGTGACATATTCTCTGAGGAACTATTTCAGGAAGTGAAATACTATTGTTTATCTTTGTTGAAAGGAGGATCCTGACATAAAATAGCAGTCCTCAGAAAAAAAGGATTAAACCCTGTTACTTATCACACATGGGTGGAAATGAATGATACCGTTCAGTGAAATAATACAGAAAGAAGACAAATGCCTCTGGATCTCCCTGATATCTGGAATTTAAGAAAATTGACCTCGCAGAAGTTCAGAGTGGAATAGCAGCCTCCAGGGACTGGAAGAATAGATGAGCAGGAGGCCTGGGAAAACGTGGTCACTGACTTACAGTTAAGGTAGGAAAAATGATTTCTGATTTGCTGTTGCACAGAAGAGTGAGAATATATTAACCATAAGGGACTGTATGTGTGAGTGTGGCACACATAAGTGTGAGTGTGTGCATGTGGAGGGTATTGTGGCATTACTCAGTTTTTCTTCACCTTATTCTTTGGGACAAGGACTCTACTAGACTTGGAGCTCATTCATTTGACTAGGTTGACATTCCAGTGAGCTTCATGGATCCTCCTGTCTCTGCCACACTCTGGCTTCTTCATGGGTGCGGGGATCTGAACCTAGACTCTCATGCTTGTGCGGTGAGCAGTTTACTGACTAGACCATCTCCCCAGCTGGTATTGTATAATTTTTTAAAAGGCAAAAGAAAGTAATTTTAGTGTTTCTGCTATAAAAGAGATAAATATTTCAGAAGACAGATGATACATTTACTTTGATTTGAACATTACACAATTTACACCTGTATTGAAACATCGTATGGGACTCAATAAATATGTATTTTGTATGTTGATTAAAAAAGATATTTAGCCGGGCGGTGGTGGCGCACGCCTTTAATCCCAGCACTCGGGAGGCAGAGGCAGGCGGATCTCTGTGAGTTCGAGGCCAGCCTGGGCTACCAAGTGAGTTCCAGGAAAGGCACAAAGCTACACAGTGAAACCCTGTCTCGAAAAACCAAAAAAAAAAAAAAAGATATTTAATTTCAAAAATAAACTTCCTATTTACTTAGGTAATATTATAATCCTTCTGAGAGGTCTTTGATGTAGTATAAGGCTAAATAGTTATAATTTCTTAGTTATGATAAAAGATAAGTTAGATATGAAACCTTAGACTCACAAATACAGGATAGATAGAATATTTACTTTAATTTTGCCAAATACAAATAGACTTTTTCTTGCTTGATAATTGTTTTGTTATATGTAATTTTACTATGTTAAAGTTAAAAACCTTCCTTTTTGAAAAAAAAAGAAAAGGGGAAGTACTGTGGATATCACTCTGTATGCTGTGAATGTGTTGCTCTGATTTGGTTGATAAATAAAACGCTGATTGGCCAGTAGCCAGGCAAGAACTCTAGTATAGGTGGGACAAGCAGAGAGGAGAATTCTGGGAATAGGAAGGTTGAGTCAGGAGATGCTGCCAGCAGCCACCAGGAGAAGCAAGATATAAAGATACCAGTAAGCCACGAGCCACATGCCAAGGTATAGATTTATAGAAATGGGTTAATTTAAGATGTAAGAGCTAGTCAATAGTTAGCCTGAGCTAATGGCTGAACAATTTTAATTAATTTAAGCCTCTGTGTGTTTATTTGGGTCTGAGCGGTTGCAGGCCCTGGTGGGACTGGAGAAAACACCAGCTACAGTATTGTATAGTTTTTTTAAAAGGCAAAAGAAAGTAATTTTAGTGTTTCTGCTATAAAAGAGATAAATATTTCAGAAGACAGATACATTTACTTTGATTTGAACATTACACAATTTATACCTGTATTGAAACACCGTATGGGACTCCATAAATATGTATTTTGTATGTTGATTAAAAAAGATATTTAATTTTGAAAATAAAATATGAATGAAAAAAATGAATAGAAAAAAGTAAGGACAGTCTCAAGTTGACCTTTCCCAGGTAGGATTGGTAGTTTCCTTTTAGTAATTCATAATATAGAGAAAAGACTTTGAGAAATTCTACCAAGAATAAGCCTATTTAACATTGTTTAATCTAACGTTTCCCAAATTCATATGAATTCAACACTTTCTGCTCCCTGAAATAAAACAAGCTACATGTTACAGTCTATGAGTCATGATTTGGGAAAACACCTTTAAAATACATTATTTCTCTAAATATGGTATCTAGGTCATTTGTATTTCTATTGA
This sequence comes from Peromyscus attwateri, assembly GCA_902168425.1. NCBI lineage: Eukaryota > Metazoa > Chordata > Mammalia > Rodentia > Cricetidae > Peromyscus > Peromyscus attwateri. Next base: position 2,845 of record CABHPP010124943.1, on the reverse strand, counting down.
GAATAAAATAAGACATTAGGGAGAATGAATTAACCTATCCAATAAATTATAAAAGGTCTAAGTGATAGTTCATACACTAAAAGTATTTCCTAAAGTGAAATTAGGTTGCAGCTCAGTGGTAGAGCTCTTGACTGCTTGTATGTGGACTCAGGTCTGATCCCCAGCATTACCAAAATGATGATGATGACGATGACGATGATGATATGATGATGATGATGATGATGATGATGATGACAAACTAGAAAGAAAAGAGAGATAGCATCTCATTTAAAACTAAACAGAAAAACTTACATTCAATTTTGTTGTTTTTGGACTCAGGTTAAACTGTTAGAATAGACTTTATCATGGATCCCTAGCTGATCTCAAATTAGCAGTGACCCTCCTGCTTCATCTTCCTGAGTGCTGGGATTACAGACAGGGGCTACCACATGTGATGTAGTGCAATAGTTTAGGTTAATCAAGAGTGGATCAGCAACAAAAACAGTATGTCCTATTGAATAATAAGGCATCAGAAAAAATATCAATTGTTCGGAGCTGGAACATAGAAATTTGTAACCGCAGGAAGCACACAAAAAAAGAACAAGTAACACGGGAGAGTGGTTAGTGTGTTTTCCTGTCACAGCTAGAAGACAGTGGAGCCTGGTAAGGACAGACAGGTTGACAGCAGAAACATTGGCAGTGGTAGAGAAGATGTTCAGGTTTGTGACCTGAAGCATGGTGATAGGAATCAGTAACAGTGGAAAAGTGTCTGCGGGCTGAACATTGCAGCTGCTGATGTACCCTGTGTCAGGAACCAGCCACAAGCTTTGGAGTAGCTTGGGTTTAGAGCAGCGGCTCTTGACCTGTGAGTCTAGATGCCTTTAGGGGGTCTAACAACCTTTTCACAGGGGTCACCTAAGGCCATTGGAAAACATAGATATTTACGATTCATAACTGTAGCCAAAAGTACAGTTATGAAATAGCGACGGAAACAATTGTCTGGTTGGGGTCACCACAGCGTGAGGAACTCTGTTAAAGGGCAGCAGCGTTAGGAAGGGTGAGAGCCACTATAAGGTTTTGATCACGGCTTTTTTGGTATGATTGTCACCGTTATCGTTTTTATTGGTCACCAAACATTGCCTCTCTTCAACTCTTGCCTCCCAAATTTCTTTCCCCAGGAGAGCAGTTTTCGGTGTGAGTCTCCTGTCACCTGGATAGGATGGACATCCGTAACTCCACATAACATGGAGGTGATGAATGGAACCGCTGAATAAAATAACGAAAGCTTTTTTTTTTTTTTTTTATATGTTTGTGTGTTGTGTAAATGTATACCTGATATATGTGAGTATCTGAGGCCAGAGGAAGGGGTTGGATCCCCCTGGAGCTGGAGTTACAAGGGATTATGAGCCACCCACTGTAGGTGCTTGGAATCCGAACTCAATTCCTCTGGCAGGGCAGGGAGTGTTCTTAACCTCTTGGCCATCTCTTCAGCCCAATGAAATATTTTTTAGGTACTATTTTCTACCTCTGTCCCTGTGACCTCGTGAGCAGTTTTATGCAGTTACATTCACAGCTGCCGCATGTTGGGCTCCCAAAAGACTGTGAGATAAAAGTTAGCATGAAGATGTTGGCAAAAGAGACCCTTCGGATGAATGACCCGAGGCAGGGAGAGGAAGAAGGCAGATGGCACAGTGAGAAGCAGGCAGGGCTGCAGCAGCATCGCCTGACTGCCTGATACGCTAAAGAGCTACCAGGATCCTTTAGGGTTGCCTCTGTGGACCAAAATAACCAGACCTTCACACATAGGGATTGATTCATCACAGGTGTAGGCTTCTAGAAGGTTCATGCTTGCTGAAAAGGTGGCTATCTGAAGTCTATCTGTAGACAGCACTTGCCTCTTTGGGCTCATTCAGTCCTTTCTTGAAATTGGACCCTGGAAGCACAACGCAGTGTCCCAGTAGACGCCACCTGAATATGTACACTTTAGTTTTATAGTACTTCAGATTTGTTTATGAATCAAAAATGCCACAAATCACTGAACTGGGAGAATCCAGTAAGTCAAACATTTTTTTTCTTTAGAAAACCAAAGTTCATCTAGAAAATACTCAACTGAATGAAGCTGGTTTCCGAAACAATATAGTAAAAAGATACATCCTGCTTCTACAATGGGACATTTTCATTCATCTGTGTGTGAGGATCAGGAGTGCTCAAATACTTGGCAATTTTACTACCTTACTAAAAGCTTAAAAGCACGTCCCAGTGTCTGAAACAATCCTGACTAGAACCAAGAGGGGGCAGCAGAGAGCCACAGTGCAGAAGCTATGTGTGATCATGGCAGGATTTGGATTCTAGCTGGGTCTTGGATAACCAGATCAATAAATAGATTTACTTGTTTGTGCTAACTAAGAAGCAGACTCTTGGGTTTCAAATTTAGTAAGTGCTGAATGAATCACCAATTGCTTATGGGCAGTGTTCATGAGACAAAAACTAAACAGGATGAAAACAAGTAGATTCCAGGTACATGGGGTGGGGGTGGGGGGGGGTGGAGGGGGGGGGGGGGAGTTGGGGAGTGGGGGAGTTGCTATGGAGGATGAGCCTTTAAGATTCACAGTTACGCCAGGAGCCCTCAACATTCACATTGAGTACTCGGTGAACAATGTGTGACAAAGGATAGCTTTAGCAAAATTTGCATAAGTGTATATATCTTCCTACTGATTACTAAACCGTCATAAGGGAGATAAGAAACATTTTAAGACTTTGCATTCGTTAATAAAGCTGTATTTCTTCTCAATTTATAGTTTTATTTTTATTATTTTTGTTGTCTTAACATTGTTTTACTTTTTAAAGTGTTTGTTGTTTTTTATTT
>CABHPP010124942.1:4047-45552 GCA_902168425.1 Peromyscus attwateri | reverse complement strand
TCCTGTTATTTTATTTATTTATTTATTTTTTTACTAAGGTGACTGCTGCTTTATTCTAATGGCATTTGGAAATTTTCTTCCTTTTTTTAACTTGTAAGGACTTGCAAAAATAGTGATCACTAAGTTATACTGTTTTTTTTGAACAGATGAACTGTAAATTTTGATCTATAAGATTATGACTACTTTTATCTGCTTTATTTGGTTATTCAGTCCTCGCTATGGAGCCCCGGCTGTCTTGGAACTCATTATGTAGACCAGGCTGACCTGGAACTCACAGAGATCCGCCTGCCTCTGTCTCCCGAGTGCTGGGACTAAAAGCTTGTGCCACCATGCCCAGCTTAGATTATGATTTTGAAAATTGATTTCTTATTTGATTATTTCATATATATATATAAAGTTTGTTTTGGTCATTTTCGTTCATTAACATATTTTGAAAGCCTGTTTTTTTTTTTTAAAGACTATAGTTTGGAGAAGTGATGAGTGTTTGAGACCTTGTACTGCACTTGTGGACGACCCAGGTTTGGTTTCCTGCACCCCTGTCTGGTGGTTCACAGCCGCCTATAACTCCAGCTCCAGAGGATGGGTGTGCTTCCCACCTCAATAGCACGGAACTGTTGTGTCTACACATTCATGCAGGCAAACACTCATGCAAGAAATAATAATAAATCTTCAAAAAAAAAATGGGGCCCGGAGAGGCAGTTCTGCAATTCAGAGTGTTAGGTGCTATTCCAGAGGACCAGAGTTTGGTTCCCAGTACCCACATCAGGTGGCTCAGGAGATCCAACATCTTCTGTCCTCTGCCAGCACCCGCATACATGTGCGTAAACACATAGATACACATGAATAAAAATTAAATATTTAAAAATTGTGTTCATTAATATTTTAATGTATTTTATTACAGAAATTGCCATCCTAATTTTGAGTCACTTGTCACTTGCACTGGCTGGTTTTGTGTCAACTTGATAAAAGCTAGAGTCATCAGAAAGGAAGGAGCCTCACTTGAGGAAAGGCCTCCATGAGTCCCAGCTGTAAGCATTTTCTCAATTAGTGATCAATGGGGGAGGGCCAGTCCATGGTGGGTGGTACCATCCCTGGGATGATGGTCCTGGGTTCTAAAAGAAAACAGGCTGAGCAAGCCATGGGAAGCAAGCCAGTAAGCAGCACCCCTCCACAGCCTCTGCATCAGTGCCTGCCTCCTGGATCCTGCCCTGTTTGAGTTCCTGTCCTGGCTTCCTTCAATAATGAACAGCAATATGGAAGTGTAAATCAAATAAACCCATTTCTCCCCAACTTGCTTTTTGGTTATGCTGTCTCTTCACAGCAAGAGAAACCATAACTAAGACATTACTCATAAGTTTTTTTCCAGCAAGGTGGTGTAATTTTCCTTTGAAATGCCAGTAACCCAGCTCTGCTTTCTTCTGGTTTATGCAGTCCCAGCAGGCACAGATTGGACGTTCTCTGAAACATTTGCTGGAACTCACCCCAAACTGGCTTCCCTTAATGCCTTTTCTAATGGATGTATTGCTGGCATTTGGGACATTTTCTATAGGTTACATGCTTGAAGTGTTTTGCACTTTTTTGAAGTCAATTTCTGCAATTTGTTTAAACATTATAATCTAGTTTTTCTAGTTTTTTTTTAATTTAAACTTGAAAAATAAAAATATAGAAATGAGGATGGCAAGATAGTCCAGCAGGTAAAAGATGGGCACTGCCAAGCCGAGCATCTGCGTTGGGTCCCTGGAACTCACATGGGGAAGCAGAGAACCTATTCCTACAAGTTGTCCTCTGACCTCTGCGGGGATGGTGGCACACACATGCACAAACAAACCTAAAAAATACAGAAATATTTTTAAAAGTGCCATGTGCCACTGGGATTGACTATTAGTATTTTCACATACATCCTTCAAATACCTTTTAAATACAAGAAATAAAATGAGATGGCTGTTCTTTCTGTACTCAACTTACTATATTTTGTGACCTGGACTTTTCTTAAAGATTTATTTATTTTTATATATAGGAGGGTTTTACCTGCTTGTGTGTCTGTATGTGTGCAGTTCCTGCAGAGGCCAGAAGGCATCCAGTTCTTAGGAACTAGAGTTACAGACAATGGTGAGCTGTTGTTTGGGTGCTTAGAATCAAACCTGGGTCCTCTGGAAGAGCAACAGGTGCTCTTAATTGCTGAGCCATCTTTCTGGACTGAATTTTTTTTTTAAGGTTTCAGGTTTTGCTTAACTTATTATATTTTTATGTGTATTATTGTTTTGCCTGTGTGTATGTATGTGAACCATGTGAGTGCTGGAGTAAGACAGGGCTTTGCATCCCATGGAACTGAAGTTGTGGATGGTTGTGAACCATCATGTGTGTGCTGGAAATCAAAACTGGGTCCTTTGCAAGAGCAATAAGTGTGCTTAACCACCGAAACATCTCTCCAACACCCTGAATTAAAAACAAACAAACAAACATGTATTTTATGTGAATGGGTGTTTCGCCTGTATGTATGTCTGTGCACTTGTGTGTGTAGTGCCCAAGGAGGGTAGAAAAAGGTGTTGGATCCTCTGGAACTGAAATTACAGGCAGCTGTTAGCCCCGTTGAGTAGTCGGAGCTGAACTTGGTTACTTTGCAGGAACAGCAAGTGCTCTTAACTGCTGAGCCATCTTTCCCATCCCTGACCTGAATTTCTTGGAAACTTCTTAGGGATATAGTGTGTAATCATTTAACCCATTCTTTTGTACTTTTGCATTCATATATTCATAAGTAAAAAGTTTAGATAAAGTGTATTTTAAAAGTTGTATAACTGGTAAGAGGTTGTATATATATATATATATATATATAAAATTCCATATATATATATAATATTTTAAATGTGCATTGGTGTTTTGCCTGCATGTATGTCTGTGTAACGGTGTTGGATCTTATATCTCCAGCCCTGCATATATTGTTTTTCAATTTCTTTTTCACTCAAAATTTATAAAACTCGGGGGTTTTAATTGTTTTGTTTGTTCATTTGTTTATGTACATATGTATGTGTTTGTGTGGATGTATTCCATGTGTGTATGGATGCATGAGGAGGCCAGAAAATCCCCTGAACTGGAATTTCAGGAGGCTGTGATCTGCCCCATGTGGGTGCTGGGAGCTGAATGTGGCTTTTCTGGAAAAGCAAGAAGTGCTCTTATGTTGAACATCAAGGCTGATGTTTTAATCTATGTGTAATGCCGACTCACTGCTTTTTGCCACCACACAGCATTTTACTGTATGCAGTACTTCTATCTGGAATGGATAAATGCTTGTTGACAATGACTTTCTCCCAGGTTTGTCTGTTAGGATTCTCACGAATAACTTCCTTAATTTTCTTCTGCTATGGTACACACAATTCCTGGTGTGAGATCAGTTAGTTTACATACATTTTTAGTTTTTCTGGGCATTGCCCCATTTTTCTACAAACTAATCGTACTTGTTTATACTCCTGTCCTCTCTTGGTGGCAGATTTATTATTCAATTTGATATTGTTAGATATTTGTTTTAGATTGAATTGATCTGATCACTGATTGAGGTTAAGCATATGTTCATGTGTCCATCATGGGAATTTCTTCCTTTGTGACATGTCTGTACTTTTGTGCTTACTTGCCCGTTTTGGTGGGGGGGGGGGTAGTGAGACAGGGTATCACTCTATAGCCCTGGCTGGCCTGGAACTTACTATGTAGACCAAGCTGGCCTCTAACTCGTAGAAATTCCCCCTGCCTCTCACTCCCTCCCAAATGCTGGTATTAAAGGCGTGCATTTCCATGACTGGCTTTCTTGTTCTTTTTTTAGTGCTGGGCATTGAACCTCCCTACAAATTATATTTCCAGCCCCTATTTTTTTAAAATTATTTTTATTTCTTTTTGAGACAAGGTCTCATGCAGCCCAGGATGGCCTCAAGCTTGCTATGTAGCTAAGGATGACCTTGAACTTCTCATTTTCCTGACTTCACCTGCTGGACACCAGGATTACAGGTATATCCCACCATGCCCTGGTTTTTGTTTTTTGTTTTTTGTTTTTTGTTTTTTGTTTTTTTCAGTGCTGGGGATCAAACTCAGGGCCTTGTGAATGCTAGGTAAGTACTGTAGCACTGAGCTACATCCCTGCACAGCTCTTATGATTTTAGAAGATGGAGTCTTGTCCTGCCCTGCAAGCTTTCCAGAGTATATGGTACCTATCTGAGCATGGTGCTTGTTCTCAGTTTTCTAGTCTGGGGAGTTGGGAGTCAAGCTTCTGACAAATTTGGTGCTGATGGGATCAGTCACTCTGGTGACTGCTCTGGTTTCTTTGGGACCCTCTCCAACTCCTATGTCCATGGGGTTCACATTTGGAGTTCTGAAATCATGTCCAAGTTCTTCTCTGACAGCCCATCCTCACTTCTCGCTTCCTTGTGTGGGTGTGATAGTCTCACTTCATTTGGTATTTTTTAAAAAATCTTCTCTTTATCCTGCCTTCTGAAATTACTGAGGCTGGAGATGTTAAAACCATTATTTTATATTTCCCTGAGGCTCTGGTTTTAGAGGTGACTTAGGTCTCACCCGTCCTTTACAGCCGCTTGAGTGGAACACCAAGATACAGGCTGACGTCTGTTGACTCTGCTGTTTTTACTGGCAAGTAGAGTTTGCCTTTTGTGGCTGTAAAAGTGGTGGCTTGGATGGCCTGGGTCTAGAGCCATCCGCTGTAGCAGTGGGTTCTTGATGTCACACTTTTCTGACCATGACAGGGTCAGAAGCTCAGTTGTGCAATGTGGCTTTAGGAGGTACTCTTGGAAGTTCAGCCCAAAGCTGGTCTTTGGACCTCTCAAAGCTGGCTGTCTTACCCCCTGGCTATCTTGTGATGAATTCCTGTTAGCTTAAACTAACTAGAAATGGATTCCATGAGTGCAGTAAAACTGCCACCGATGCTGTTGACTTCTGCATTTTCTGGTTTGTTGCAGTCATGCCGTATTTCCAAGAGGTTTAAAATTGATTATTGTAAGGGTATTTGGTTCCATCACTGGTCATGGTTTTGGGTGATACGGTGTTAAGATCATGTACCAGTCATCCATTAACTATGGTTAAGGGTTGTACTCTTCATAGTCAGAATTAAGTTTTCTCAGAGGCATCAGAGTCCAATAGCAAGGTATAATAAAGTTTATTTCTAATCTGAGGAGGGCTTTGGTCCAAGACTATTTTAGCATGACATAATACCTCTTCCCCTTTTCTGGTAAGAAATAATTTTTCTCCCACCTTAGCTTGGCTTATATTTTAGTAGAAATCACAAGATGCATTCAGCTCTATTCATGATATCAAGGAATTGCACCAACCCTAACAAAATTCCATCTCTTAATAGAAAGGGTCTGTAGGCACTCCAGTTAACTCTGCCTAAGTTTAGTACTGAAATAGTATAAGAGTTAAAATCAGGATATTTTTCTGTGCTCCTTGAAGTTTGGTTCTAAACATTTACAATCATAAGATTCATTCGGAGTATTTTTTGCCTCTGTAAAGTCATATCTCAACACCTCCTTAAGGTTGATCATAATGCTCAAAACACTGTGACACAGACTGGAAGAAAAGACTTTCAAAGGATAAAGGATAGAGGACTGCTAGCCAAAATGTACAAAAGAACTCAAAGTCAACACTAAAGACCAATATGATTGAAAAATGTGCATATTTGTTAACCCCAAGGATGAAGTAGTGGCACCCACACCTTGATGGTAACCAACAGCTCTCTAGTTAGACTTAAGACCTGTTCAATAAGAGGGAAATAATGCCTGCTACTACCTACCAAACCACTCAGTGCTAATGATGCTGTGGATATTGGAGAAGAATCTACAACCTCTAGTTTACTAACCCATATAATCTCTAACAACAATCTATAAACATTTGCCCTTATACCCACAGATAAGTGTAGCCTTTACCCCTCATCAAGGAAATTTCTGTTTGCAACAGATGGAGACCACTACAGAAAAACACAACCAATCGGAATGCAGAGTTGTGGAACCCAGTCCCAAAAGATACAGCTACAAAACACTCTTGCACCTAATATTCAGGGACCATTTCAGAAGAGGGGCTAGAAAGATTGTAACAGCTAGAGGATCAGGGCGTTTGTGTGTGGTTGTGTCTTCTAGTAACCTCAGAAGCTACACCCATAAAGTCTTACCAACATGACTGCCCAAATGTGAGCTGAACAAGGATGACACCAATGGACATGTGAAAATAGACCTAGAAAGCCCATGAAGCCTCCACTCTAAACAAAGACCTAAAGATAACTAAGGGAAGCTAGGAGTAGGAGAGATGGTCTTTCCAGGGACAACAGGTTGCTCAGTGCCAAATGGTCAGCCCTGAAAAAATACATACAGGCAGCATTATACTGACTAAACCGTTATAGTTAGGAATATATATGTATATACATATGTGTATGCAATAACAATGAAAAAAGAGGCCATGAATGAAAGACAGTGGGGAGGGGTACATGAGAGGGTTTGGAGGGAAGAAGGGGAAGGGAGAAATATAATTATATTATAATCTCTGTTGTGGAATAATCTTTTTCTACCCATGAATATGGATTACTCTCATTGGTTAATAAAAAGCTGATAGGCTGGTAGCTGAGCAGGAAGTTAGGCAGGAAAGCCAAACTGAGAATGCTGGGAAGGAGAAGGGTGGAGTCAGGATGCAGAGGAAGCAAGATGAGAAAGTTGTACCAAGCCATGTGGCTCAACATAGATAAGAATTATGGGTTAATTTAAGTGTAAGAGCTAGTCAGTAATAAGCCTGAGCTAATGGCCGAGTATTTATAAGTAATATTAAGCTTCCGAATCAATTATTTGGGAATCAGTTGCTGGGTATTTGAGAGTTACTGGTGGGACAGAAACTTCTGCCTTCAAATCTCAAATATTGAAAAAGTATTTAAAAACTGCTACAATACCCTCCAAAAGAAAAATGTACAAATGACCTAAAGAGATAGCATATTAAGGAAAAATGTACAGATGACAAGCATATGAAAGATATTTTCCTATGTCATTAAAATTGCAAATTAAATCAACCACAAGACACTATCAGTCAGGGTTCTTTAGAGCAAAGAACTAATAGAATGAATCTATATTAAAATCCTTATTAGATTGGCTGACACAGTACAGTCAGGTTAGTTTAATATCTTTCTTCACACCTGAAATACTGAGAACCCAGTAGCTGCTTGGTCTGAGAGACTGGATTCCTCAGCAGTCCTAACCTGGAGAGCTGGGTTCTGATATCAATGAAGGAATGTAGGAGCAGCAGAGGCAACAGGGTAGGACTTGCTAGTGACACACAGGGGCAATGGGGCAAACACAAAGCTTTTTATCATGCCTCCTACTATCTGGGCTGCTACCAGAAAGTTCCACCCACATTTTGGGTAACTCTTCCCACTTCAGATAACCTGACCAAGAAAATCCCATACAGATGTGCTTAGCAGTTATCTCTTAGTTTCTTCCGATCCCATCAAGTTGACAAGATTAACCATCATAGATACCATTGTGGTGGTATTGTATTCCCCAAAATATTGTGTACCCTAATAAATTTATCTGGGGTCAGAGAACAGACAGCCACTAGATACAGAGGCTAGAAAATGGTGGCACTCACGCCTTTAATCCTAGCATTCCAGAGGCAGAAATCCATCTGTTCAAGGATACAGCCAAGCATGGTGACTCACGCCTTTAATCCCAGAAAGTGAGCCTTTAATCCCAGGTAGTGATGGTAGAAAGCAGAAAGGTATATAAGGCATGAGGACCAGAAACTAGAAGCATTTGGCTGATTAAGCATTCAGGCTTTTGAGCAGCAGTTCAGCTGAGACCCATTCTGGATGAGGACTTAGAGGCCTCCAGTCTGAGGAAACAAGACCAGCTGAGGATCTGGCAAGGTGAGATAGCTGTGGCTTGTTCTGGTTCTCTGACCTTCCAGTGTTCACCCCAATAACTGGCCTCAGGTTTGATTTTATTAATAAGACCTGTTAAGATTCCTGCTACATACCATTACACACTTAAGATGAAGAAAATAAGAACAATGATAACAATTGGATGCAACATGGCATAGCCATGTGGAACACTATTCTGCCGGGTCTCACAAAACTGAATTTTACTGTGACCCAGTAATAACGTTCCTTACTATTTACTTAAATGCATTAAAAACATCCCTACACCATGCATGCACACAGATGATATAGTACCTCTATTCACAATTCCCAGAGCAAGGATCCAGCAACATCATTAAAAATACTGCTGTGATACGCACTGAACGTCTACCCCTCATACATCAAGAGGGGGTAGCTGATGTACTGTTTTTCTGGTATCATCCCCTGGGGTTGTCAAGGTGGGTTCTCATCTACTGCGTCATTTTAGAGCTCCATCTTGACTATTTGGTTGCTTTGTACATATCCCATCTTAGAACTTGAATCTGGGCTTCTTAATATATTCAGAAATAATAGACCCTCGCTTGCGTCCTTTTCTCCAGAGGGTACCTGCAGGGACACATTGGCTTCTGCTCTAAAGGAGCAGCTGTCTACAAAGCTGAAGTGTGCGTTCAGCTCCCATTGGCACCATAGAAAGTCACGTAGAAGCGAGAGACTCTCAGTGGTCCATACTTGGAAAATTAATTCTTTAAACAGATTCTAAAGATCTCTGCAGGTGGTCAGACCTTAGGAACTTAGGGCCAGATGACGTCACGTTTGGCCGGCCTAAAATGTTGTCTTTGGCTCCTGTACCCTGCATGAAATCTTGTTAATTATGATTGTTTTTTCCTAGTTAGAACTCCTTTCAGAGATTTTTTTTATAAAACATTTATTTTTATCACTTACATAACTACATAAAATATTTTCATTGGTGTCAAAATGTCCAGTCATTGCCAAGCAGATTTCATTTCAATTTCTTGAAATTATTGGAAGGTTAATACACTTTAATGGTGCTTGTGCTGTAATGTTAAATCACTAAAATTCACAGTAATTTTCATAATTACATTGTTTTTGTCAGAACAAAGCATCAGCAGGCCCTGTGACTGACCTTTAATCACCACGGTTAATGATCTCACCTTCTCTTTAGAAAAATGATGTGTGGAATTCATCATTTTTCTGAAACTGACTTTTCATGAAAATGATTTCCATGAGTACCCATCATCTTCTTTTTAGCACAGGGATATTTTAGTTCATAATTCATTAAATGAATCTTTACCTGCTTATAAAACTATTTCATTTTTAAGAAAATGAGAAATGTCTTCAAAAGTAAAACTAGGCAAGAAAGTTATCTTATTACTTAGTCATTTAGTTTATCCTTACAGATATCATTCAAGAAAACACAATCTGACAGCCAGGCACGGTTGCTCATGTCCATAATCCCAAAATTCAGGAGGCTGAGGAGAAAGGTCACCGAAAGTTTTGTATTGAGCCTGGGCTACAGAATGAGTTCTATGCCAGCTTGCTGTAGGAAGGCCCTATCTGAAAACAGTTGAACAGGCCACACATAATCTCTCTAGACATTGTCTTAAGGTTATAATTGTTCAGCTTCACAGCTACATTTTGAATCCTCCTGTCTCTGTCTTCTTTGGAACTGTGGGTTATCACAATGTGTTGGGTTCCAAATGCACTTTGGATGTTGCACATGGAGACCACATTCAGAGAACCGGAGGAGTAAGCTGTAGCCAGAAGCTTTTCTCTATCCCGCCTGGCCCCACAGCAGCTTATAAAATAATTATTCAGAGGCTTAATATTAATTACAAACTGTTTGGTCTATGGCTTAGGCTTATTGCTAGCTAGCTCTAGCATCTTAAATTAGCCCATTTTTATTAATCTATGTATCACCACATGTCTCATGGCTTTACCTGTGTTCTATTACATCTATCCCAGCATTTACCATGACTCTGCCTTTCTTCTCCCTGCATCTTTGTTTGGATTTTCCACCTGGCTATAACCTATCTTGCCGTAGGCCAAAGCAGCTTCTTTATTAACCAATGGTAGCCACACATATTCATAGCACACAGAAAGACCATCCCACAGCACTCTCCTTCTCTAAACTCAAGCATGCTTGTTAAAGTAAAAACCAAAATCTCTGTCTCAGATCAGAAGAGCCACCTGATATGGGACAGAAGAAAAACAAAAAAATTAGGGTCTATTTTATTGCCACTAATCTCATAATTCTTTGGTTTTATTTTGACTCTTTGAAACTTTTTCATAAGGTATAAATATTATCTCAAAATTTATAAGATTTATATATATACATATTTTAAACTTTCTGTCATGATATTAGTGGTCATATAGAGTACTAACTATTTCAAGAACAAGGCTTCACCCAGCTTCCTATACATGATTTCAGTTTTGAGTCTCTATCAGATAACTAGGAATTAAGTTTTTGTACTCTGGATGTTTAACCTCTTTGAGATCTGCTGCATATGACATTTAAAATGTTTAAGTTTTCTGCAATGGACCATGACCATGCCTTATAGCGACCTTTGAAGTCTCCAAAAGGATGATGGGGCCCCACAACACTGATTCCACATGGACTATGACTAAACTGACAAATGCCACCCAAGGATCAGCTTTGGACTACAAACTGCACAGGACAATTTTGAGGTGGCCAGCTGAGATCCAGCCTCACAGACTAGCCAGGACTTGAGACAAGCCCTGCACTTTCCCATTATACAGGGACTGCACAACAAATGATACAGCTGCCTCTCCCAGGACTTGACAATTAACCCAAATTTTTCTTTTCAGGATCCCTTAAAGATGCCTTTGCCCCCAGACATCAGGAAGTAAACTTAAGAACACCAAGCCCACATTCCCAAGAAGTGGGGTGTGTGGTTTTTGGTTGTTCAGTGGGTTATGGATATTTGTCATTGTTTAGGGTGGTTGGTTACAAGTTGTTATTGGTAATGATCAGGAAAAATCTGAACAAAGAAGATTAGATTCAGGGTTCTTGTTTTGAAAAGAAAAAAGGGGGATATAGAAATGATAGGATAAAAGGGTAGATTATTGAATCTACTCTGAAAAGAGAAAAGGGGATATAGATATGATAAGATAAAAAGATAAATTATTGAATCTACTTTTAAAAAGCAACTACTAGTAAATATTTTACATTGGATTGGACTTTTGTATATTGTATACAAATTTTGTATATTGATACAAATTTGTGATTGTTTTTTTTTTTTTTTTTTTGGTTTTTCGAGACAGGGTTTCTCTATGTAGCTTTGCGCCTTTCCTGGAGCTCACTTGGTAGCCCAGGCTGGCCTCGAACTCACAGAGATCCGCCTGCCTCTGCCTCCCGAGTGCTGGGATTAAAGGCGTGCGCCACCAACGCCCGGCGAGATTATTTTTGTTAGAACATACTGTACATACATTTCTAATCTTGTTCAAGGAATTGTACCTATACATCTCATTTAACAATGTAATGCAAATTGCTAGTCCTTGAAGTTATTATTACAAACTATTTAGGATAATAAAGAAATGCAGGTTAGTAGTTAGTCACCTATTACAATCGAACTTGTAGTCATATTAGGTATGTTTTCAAGGTCAAACAGAGATATATTTTAGATAGACAAGTTCTCTTCAAGCACTTCAGAGATCTACATAATAGGGCATTTAAGATGTTTTAATAACATAAGGGTTTTTTTTTGTTTTTGTTTTGTTTTGTTTTTTTTGGACAATGAGATGTCTGCTCCTGGCAGCACCAATCTACTTCAGAGAAGATGATGGGCATTGAAAACTCCATATGGAGTTTACCTTCTTTGTGGCAAAAGTTAGCCACTGGGCAGGAAATTACCTTTGTCTTGACTGCTGACAATATGCTGTCCAAATTGGGCAAGTAGGACACAAAAGAGAGTGACCGCCAAAGAGGGATGCCCCAACATTGCAGAGGAACCTTGGGTGACTGTCCAGGAAGCCAGCTGTTTCAGTCATTTCTCACATTTTTTTGGAAGTTGCTTGCTTGCACTTCCTGCTTACTCAGTTAATATTATTTCCTTCTCAGGTCTCTGAAGGAGTTGAAGACTTAGATAGTTATATAGTTATAGTTCTCCTTGTTTACCAGACTAAAGAAGTGTAAAGTGTATAAAGTTGAGAGACATCAAAAGATAGTTTTGGATGGTAATGCAAGTTAGGATAGAAAGCTATAAGAATTTGGACTCACCAAGATAGGATAGATAATGGGGTATTTTCTCTGCATTTGTGAAATGCAAATGGATTAGACATTGTTGATGTATTTATTGCCTGTATATATTTGTATGTAGTTATTGTACTTATTGTATGTAGTTTTCTCTATTAGTTATAACCTTTTTTAAATTTTAGACAAAAGGGGGAAATGTGGTGATATTTTGTTTATGATCTAACAAATAAAACTTGCTTGAAAATCAGAGGGCAAAGTCAGGAGCTTGGCCCAGTGTTTGGCTGTGGATCTCTGCATCTGGGAAGCACGCACTTTCAAATACACCCTGCCAAATATCAGAAATAGGAACTTGAACACTCATGACAGGGGCAGTGGGGTTTCAAATGACAGTCCAGGTAAGTCAGAAAAGCATGCTTTAGGATTAGAATTATTGCTTCAGTCATTTCTTTCTGAATATGCAGACCCTCAGCATAACAGACAGTTAATTAAAAAGCAATAATCCAATGAAGCCACTTACTTTGGAAGCCAAACTAATAGTTGTTCATCTTGATGTGATAATGAAGAGAAATGTTAGAAATAACTGTTGTTTTAATATGGAGTTAGCTTAAAAAAAAAAAAGAACTACCACATGGTCTAGCAATTTTACACTGGGTTTATGTCCACAGAAGATGAAATTATTATCCTGTTAAGACACTTGCAGACTCACATTCATTGCAGCAATATTCATACCAGATATAATATGGACTCACCCCAGATCCAGTGAATGAGTAAATAAAGAAAAAGATATCCATACAACAGAATACTATAGGTCACATAGATAATGAAACTGTCATTTTTAGCAGGGTGGGTCTGGAGGTAATTATACTAATTGAAATACGCCAGGTACAGAAAAACACCACATGTTCTCACTCACTTGCACTCTAATCTCCTTCCAGTTGCAGTGGCAATACTCTGAGAAAGCATCTCAGAGGAGGAAGGGTTTATATCAGCACACAGTTCCAGGCTGCAGCGCATCAGAGCAGGAAATTCAAGGCAGCAGCAACTCGAAGTATCCTGTCACATGCGCAGTCAAGAGCAGCTGAAGAAAATGGAGTAGTGCTCATGAAGATCCAAGAAGGGCATGGTGTGTAAGGGCGCCAAAACCCAGAGTGAGGACTTCTGGTTACTGCTCTCTCTAAATCTTTCCATTGTAAAAGTGTTCGCACACTCATGCCACCTTGAGGCAGGATCTTTCCCTTGAAGCTAGGGCTCATGTTTTCTCAGCTAGGCTGGAAGCCTGTCAGCCCCGGTGGTCCTCCTGTCTCTGACCTCCTTGGAGCCAGGGGTTACAGGTATGTATGTGTTAGATACCTACATTGTTGTGTGGGTGCCGGGATCCAAACTCCGGCCTTATGACTGACTGTACAGCAAGTGCTCTAACCACTGAGCAGTCTCTCCACTCCGGCTGCTTCTCCAGTGCAGCAGAACTGTCAGCCGAACACACACATTTAAGAATGACTAACATGCTACATAATTCCCAGCACATAAAAATGACTAACAGGGGCTGGAGAGATGGCTCAACGGTTAAGAGCACTAGCTGTTTTTCCAAAGGTCCTGAGTTCAATTCCCAGCAACCACATGGTGGCTCACAACCATCTACAATGAGATCTGGTGCCCTCTTCTGGCCTGCAGGCATATATGCAGACAGAGCACTGTATATGTAATAAATAAATAAATGTAAAAAAAAAAAGACTAACAGTTGAGGAAATTGAAATAGTTATTACATTGAATGACACTCCTTGTATACATGTATTGAATCACCATAGAATAGTCCATAAGCATAACTATCATGTTTCAGTTATATATATATATATATATATATATATATATATATAAATAAAGTGGTTTTACAGTTTAAGGTAGGTATGAATAATCTAAGCTGAGCACTGCTTTTCTCATAATAGTAAGTATTTGTTGAGTTGTTTGTTGTTTTTAAATTTTTTTGTTGTTGTTTTTACCGAGACAGGGTTTCTCTATGTAACAGCCCTGGCTGTCCTGGAACTTGCTTTATTGACCAGACTGGCCTTGAACTCACAGAGATCTGCCTGTCTCTGCCTCCAGAGAGCTGGGATTAAAGGCATGCATCACCACACCCAGCATAAGATTTTTTTTTAAAATTTTTGTGTATGTGTCTCTCTGTGTGAATGTCACATGTATGCAGGTACCTGAGGAGGCCAGGAGAGGGCATCAGATCACCTGGCACTGGAGTTAAAGGTGGTTGTAAGCTGCATCAATCATATGGATGCTGGAAACTGAACTTGGGTCCTCTGAAAAAGGAGTCAGCTCTCCAGCCACTATTGTTGATTTTATTTAAAATAGTTTCTACTTTGACACAGCACCCCCTAGGTGTACTCGGTTTTCTCTGCCTGGCTCTTTTGAGTGCAAGACAAGCTGCTGGAAAGTCATGGGATGTGCCACAAGGATGAGATTTTTGTGAAGAATGCAAAATATTTCATTAGTACTACTAAAATATTGAGAACATATTGAAATAATACTAGTTTGAGTTAAATAAGATATTATTTTCCATTTCTTTTTACTTTTTAAATGTGGTTATGAGAAAATATAAATATGCATGCTATGTTCCTACTGGACAGGGTTACTTTGAATACATGATTCTGTGTATGATATAATTAATATGAATTAATTCCATATCAGTTATCATCAACTAATGATTGACTGGTGGCCTTATCAGTGAATTTAATGGATGTATTTAAGAAAAACTGTATGGATTTTAAAATGAGTGTCTCCATTTTAAAACCTTCATATCCTCTTAGAGTCTGATCTCCACAAATCTCAAGTTAAACTGTGGCTGTTAAGCCAGAATTTGAGAATTAAAGACCCAGAGGGAAAGCCTAAGGGATTGTGAGAAATGCTTTTGGCAGTGGAGAGGTGGCAGTTTTGGATGAGAGGAAGGCAAGGCTTTCTGTGGTAGAGGAAGGTGATCTCTGCACGTGTTTTGTTGCTCTCTTTTTCCCCCAAGGATGGAAAGGTGGTCTGTAAAATGAAGACATTGTTACTAAGAAAACATTAATTTAGGTAATGTTTCTTTGCAAAATCAAAAACATATTTTTCCTCTGGCATGGGAATTCTCACAGGCAAGGCATAGAATTAAAAAACAGAGGAAGATTGCTGGATAAAATATCCCAACTGAGGTCATTAGTGAAAGCCAGGGACTTCTGGATTCATTAACACAAGTGTATCTGGATGGGAACAGTGTGTGCTGTCAGACAGGTGATTAAACAGAGCTGTCCAGACAGTGCTTCTCTGTAGGGTTCAGGAGTACAACCAGTAGGCTGGCTTGGGCACTTGCCCTTTTATTCACAGGCTGCCAGGGTAGTTTTGAATCAGTTTAGATGCCTTTGTCTTCTCACAAAGGCTTCTGGGTATCACATCTTTTCATCCTGAGGAAATACATGTCTTTTGAAATCCAGTTATTATTTCAGGCCAATGTCCATTGTTAGACATAAAGTAGTATCTGTTTATATGATCAAGAAATTTTAGGACTATAAAGAGGATTTGAAGGAATTATATTTTGGATGGGGATTATCTTAACATTTAGTGTGGAAAAAGAATAAATGTATATATATATATATATATATATATATATATACTCAAACAAAATATATATCCATATCTGTTTGAATGGTTTGAATCTGAACTGCCCTACAGGCTTGAATTTTGGGTGCTGGTACTCTGGCTGCTGGTTCTGTTTTGGGGGGGCTATGGATCCTGTAGGAGGTGAGCCTGGACGGCAGAAGTAGGGCATTGGGGAGCAGGCCTACGAAGGTCAAAGGCAGGTCCTGGTTTAGTCCTCCCTCTCTGCTTCCTGGACCACATTGATCTCAACGGTTGCTGTAGCTCTTTGCCACGGTGGCTCATTGTCACTGTCGCTCAGTGGACTGAACACTCCACCTTGCCTTCCCAGTCATGGTGGACCTGCAACTGTCTGAAACAGTGAGGCCAGATGAACCCTTCCTCCCGGAAGTGGTTTCTGTGGGATTTTGTCATAGTGATAAGAAAAGTAGCTATCATAATACAATGCACGAACAAGTGATGAGTGTTTAATAACAACCTCAGACAGAGGCTCACAGTTTGGTAGTGTACACGCGCGCGCACCCCCCCCCCCCACATACACAGAAGGCGCGTGGGGGGGTGGGGTATTGTACAAACTTCATACCTTCAGTGAGTATATGCTATAAATGATCCTTTTAGTGGCAACAATTCTCCTCCTCCACTGCAATCTTTTCCATATTGTGGGTGCTGCACATGTAACATCTAATTGGTGTCAGTGTTGACCTCCTGGGCTGGTCTGTAATGAAAGGGCAATCTCTGAAAAGATTCCCACTTCCTGATAACACTCTGTGCACATTTATCATTGTGGTACACATACAGGGAAGCACACGTGCCTTTTCAAGGGGCGCTGTCATTGGATGGAAGTCAGCTGTCAGCCACAAACATCCTGATTAGACTTCTGTCTACATGTCTATTTCTTTCTTTCTTTTTTTTTAAATTTATTATGTATACAGTGTTCTGCCTGCATATATGCCTGTAGGCCAGAAGAGGGCACCAGACCTCCTTACGGATGGTTGTGAGTCACATGTGGTTGCTGGGAATTGAATTCAGGACCTTTAGAAGAGCAGCCAGTGCTCTTAGCCTTTGTGCTTCAAAACAACTGCCCTGATTTCTCAGAAAACCTGAATGTGCTTGTCTTAAATCTAGGACTGTTTTGAAGTTTGCAGGCCAGGCACTGTACATCTGGTCTCCTGAAGCTGCTAAGGCATGAGGCTATGTGAGGACACACCAGCTTACCTGCCTCAGGCACTTCTGGGACTTGTTGGCTTCCCCAGGGCTATAAAAGTTTTTTTTTTATTGTTCTTCTACATATATCATGCCATGAACTGCGTGGCCTTCTGGGACTTCAGCTGCTTGTAAAAAGGCACAACGTTTTTGTTGGCTGAGGTGCAGGGTGCGAATTGCTCATCACTCTTATATAGCAACTGGAGACCTCTTTGGGGGCATTGGTTAACCTGTACCAAGGGCAGTTAATGAGCCAATGAAGGAAATGCTAACATTACATTTAAATATGTGAACAAGGATTTCTGAAAGCCACTGACAACCTAACCGGTGTGAGATTACCGAGAGCCAGTCTAGGAAATAGCAAGTGCTTTCTTCTTTTCCGAGGCACACAGAACTCATTACCATCCATGGAAACAAAATAATCCCAGTCAAGCACCTTGAGTAAGGCAGAGGTTAGAAACCCTTGGCTCAACTTTTCCTAGGCAGTCTTCACTGGGTAGGCAAAGAAATCTCTCTGAAGAGAGGCTTGCTGGCTGCACTGTGAGAACATTCATTGCTTGTACTCATAACTGACACCATGTATTTCTGTGTTGTATTACATGAAAAAAATTGAACTTAAGCCGGGCGGTGGTGGTGCACACCTTTAATCCCAGCACTCGGGAGGCAGAGCCAGGCGAATCTCTGTGAGTTCGAGGCCAGCCTGGGCTACCAAGTGAGTTCCAGGAAAGGCGCAAAGCTACACAGACAAACCCTGTCTCGAAAAACAAAAAACAAAACAAAACAAAAAATTGAACTTAATAGTGTTATAAGAATTATGAATTTATTAAAGTCAAATACTTAAGACTCAGTGCTAGAATATATGGATCACGGTCTTTTCTGTGAGGTAAGTTATGATATGTGCTGGGTAGTTTTTGACACTAGCTAGAATCATCTGAGAGGAGGGAACCTCAACTGAGAAAATGAATCCATAAGGTCAGTCTGTAGGTAAGCTCATGAGGGTATTTTCTTGATTAATGACTGATGAGGATGGCCCAGCCTATTGTGAGTGGTACAGTCCCTGGACAGGTGGTCCTGGGGTGTATAAGAAAACAAACTGAGCAAGCCAGGAGCAGCAAAGCCATAAGCAGCATTCCTCCATGGCTTCTACTTCAGTTCCCGCCTTGAGTTCCTACTTCAGTTCCCGCCTTGAGTTCCTCCCTTGACTTCCCTCAATGATGGAGTATGACCTGAGAGTTGCAAGCTGAAATAACCCTTTCCTTCCATCCAAAGTTGCTTCCGGTCATGGTATTTATCACATGGAACCAGGGTGCTAGATTCTTTTCTCGGTAAGTCTCACTGAATCCTAATGGCTACACTTACACCCATTGACCCAGCCGAAAGAACAATGAGTAGTGGCATGCAGCACCTGTAGATTGGCCTTGGAATCAGCAGGTCAAATATCCAGTCCCCACTCTTTTAAGCATCATTTGACAGACAGGAATCACAATGTAGAGACTAACACTTGTTCAGGACTTCGTTCTGCTCATTTGGTTTTATAGAAGAGGCATTTATTGCAATAATTACATCAGATAACATATCAACATAGTCATATCTCTTTGGAAGAAATCCAAGAGCAGGATTCCTAGTTGAATAATATGTAAAAAGCGAAACAGGAAATGGAAGTGATTTTGAATCCAAGACTTGTCTTGGATCTTTTAGAGTTTTAGAATGTATCCTACATTGAAAGCTTGGTGCAGCCAGTGTCTTCTCTGGTTTTCACTGGCTACCAGCTGTCTTGCTTATTTTTTGCATTTGCAGATTTTAAAAATAGTTGTTCTGTCTTGATGAGTAGAGATTTGTTGATTTTACTATGTCCCAATAACTAGTCTATGGGTGGGCTAGCCATGGGACAGGTCTTTACCCATAAGTCAATCAGAAGCAGTTATGAAGGGAGCTGCCTTCCTTCTGTGTGTTAGATGTGACTGGTGTAACGACTGATTTGTCTAACAGTCCTAGGGAATTTAATGTGGTAGGTCAGATCTACATAACCCTATGTTCTGATTGCATTTCTCCACCATTAATGGGGAACGGGTAGAGAAGACAAACTATTCTTACGAACAAATCTGGTCTGTAGAATGAAATTTAGATACCTTCTCCATGTAAAACTCAATGCTTTTAAACCACTGCTCTGAGAACTGTAAAAATAGAGGAGTTATTGTATACATAAATGACAAAGTATAATCCAGCATAGTCCAGGGTTTAAGTAGGCAATGTACTTTTACTGTAAGACTTATCTTTCTCAGACACAGAGGTGTTCTCATTCTAGCAAATTAAAGGTGGTGGGGTTTGGTAGGAAGAAGATGTGACAGTGTCAGGAGACCCTCCTAGATCACACCTTGCTCTGTAGCTTAGCCACTGGGGGAAACAAATGGGCTCCCTTCACCTTCATTTCCTCACTATCCTGTGTTAATATCTGCAGTGATCTGAACATGTCCTGTCTCCAACTCAGGTGTTGGGAACTTAATTCCCACTGCAAAAGTTTTGGGAGGGGGCACTCTGGGAGGTGTTTAGGACACCAGGGTTCTGCCCTCATGAATGAATGGTACTGTTGTAGATAGGCTTGAGGGAAGCCATTTTCCCTCTGCACCTTCTGACTTCCTACATGAGGACAGGGAAGAAGACCATCACCAAGCACCACATACAAACACCTTGACCTTAGACTCTTCAGCTCAATCCCATGAGAAATGTCTTTTCTTCATAAAGTACTCAGCTTCAAGCACTTGTCATGGCACCAGATGGACTAACACAGCATCTCACTAGGCTGTTCTGTGAAACAGTCTATGAAGGAGGTAGGCATATGATGGATAATTTTTTTTAAAATAAAAAATAAAACTTATAGAGGGCACCTTTATTTAAACACACCCAATTTATATACCCAATTTACAGATACATAAATTGGGGCCCAAAGAAATTAGTTCCTTTGTTGAAGTTCAATAAGCTACTTAATCAAAGTTGAAACCAAGCCTCCTGCAAGCTCCCTCCAAATTTCTCCACACTTCTCAAATGTTGTCACTAAGGAAGTTACCCCAACTCTGTGAAGTTATAGCTTCCTCTTGTTTCTAGTGAATTAAATACATCGTTATAATTAGATTGAAAACTAATGGGGAACTTTTTTAAAAAAGTCATTTATTGGAAAGTAGACACATCCTGAATTGCTGGGTGCGCTGGTGGAACTTGTGTTCCAGCTGTAACTCAAGTCTTAGAGGAGTGAGACTCAACTAGGAGGCCCAGAGCTCCCTGGCTTCCTGCAGGCACTCTGGCCAGTGGTTACCCTCTGGGCATCTAAGGCCGAGGAGTAGAGCCAAGGCTTCCAACTGGCAGTCAGACAATCTGGACCAAAAGGCCCATAACTCAAGGTGGTCTGGACTCACCTGGCTGAGCATCACACTCCAGACATGAGCTGCTTGCCTTACATTCCTGCATCACACAAGCAAAGTGTGGTGCATTCGGGTGGAAACTCTGTGGAATCTGTTCTATTTTAAACTACTCAAGAGCTGACTTTTAAGAAATGTTAAATGACTAGGTTCCAAAAGATCGTCTTAGCAGAATACAATAGGCTTTTTCACATAATTGTTGTTTTCTTTGCCCAGGAGTACAAGATTTTCCAAGCATGCCTTTCTTCTACTTTTTATAGTTTCCTCACAAATTCCTAGGTTCTGTTTTGCACAAGGTACCATAGACATGCAAATGATGTTTAGTTTCTGGTTGAGAAGAGAAGGGGAGGCTCCATGAAGTCTAAAACTTTGGATTTAGAAAAAAAATCGAATAGAAAATTTATTGGACATGTGATATTTGTACAAACCTATGGGTGTTGTTTCTTGCCCAGTTCATGACTGGGGTCTAGTACCAGAGTGGTGTCTGACAGAGAGCAGGAGTTTAGGAACCCTCTGTCTCAATGTCTCACTTACTGTGATAACCTTTACAATCAACCTGACTGGAACTAGACTCTCCTAGGGAACACACCTCTGGGTATGTCTGGGGGGGGGGGGGCGGTTCATTAAGGATTAAATGAAGAGAGAAGACACACCCTGAATGTGGGCTACAGCGTACTATGGGATGGGGTCCTGGGCTGAATAAGAGGGGGGGAGAAAAGGGGGAAGCCATTTAAGCACTAGAATTCATCTTTCTCTGCTTCTTGACCGTGGATGCAACAGCACAAGCCACCAGAAGCTCCTGCCCGAGCTCTCTCCCCTCTGTACCTCTCCAGCCATGACAGACCATGCTCAGATCATGAGCCCAAATAAACCCTTCCTCCGTAAGCTGATTCTGTCAGGGTTATGTCATGTGAAACGTTACTAATACACATATAGGCAAGGCTGGTCATATGCTGGTCATCTGTGCCCTATTGTCCTAAGTACAGTTGTTTGTCTCATTTGATTCCTACAGTTCTACAATGTAGACTACTAGTAGTCTCAATTTACATATGGAGAAACTGAGGGTTAAAATTGTCAGTGATGGGATCCTGGATTTATCCCAGAGTCCTCTGGCTCTGAAATCTGTTATCTTAGTTGTTATGTTCTTCTGTCTCTGGTTGCTAGGTTGCCTTCTTAAGGGCAAGCACATTGCTTACATGTTTCTAGAACATATTGTGTACAGAGAGGTGTTTGTAACAATGTCTCACTAGAGGTATGAGTGACTATGGACTAGAAAGCTTTATGGATTCTGAACTAGCTGTAGAACTAAGGCGACTCTCAGGGATAGGAAGGCTTTGAACAAGAGTAGAGTTTACCTCCCTATGACTTGAAAATTTTTATAGTCTGCGTGTTTCAGCAGGGTTTTTCACCTTTTACCTAGTTTCATCACCTAAAGTAGCTCATATAGGCAAGAATCCTGTCTGGTTCAGATATATTTCCTTCCTCCCTTCCTTCCTTCCTCTTCCTTTTCTTCCTCCCTCTTCCTCCCCTCTTCCCCCTTCTCTTTATTTTCTTTCTTTCTTTCTTTCTTTCTTTCTTTCTTTCTTTCTTTCTTTCTTTCTTTCTTTCTTTCTTTCTTTCTTTTTTTGTTTTTTTTTTTCGAGACAGGGTTTCTCTGTGTAGCTTTGCGCCTTTCCTGGATCTCGCTCAGTAGACCAGGCTGGCCTCGAACTCACAAAGATCCTCCTGGCTCTGCCTCCCGAGTGCTGGGATTAAAGGCGTGAGCTGCCACTGCCCGGCATTTTTTTTCCTAAATATTTATTTATTTATTATGCATACAGTGTTCTGCCTGCATCCCTGCAGGCCAGAAGAGGGCACCAGATTTCATTACAGATGGTTATAAACCATCATGTGGTTGCTGGGAATTGAACTCAGATCCTCTGGAAGAACAGTCAGTGCTGTTAACCTCTGAGCCATCTCTCCAGCTCCTATTTTCTTTCTTTGTTGAGATATGGTCTCACGTTCCCTAGGTTGTCCACGAACTGGCTATATAGCTAAAGATGATCTTGAACTACCCATCCTCCAGCCTCTACCCATCGAGTCCCAGCATTACAGGCGCACACCACACAGAGTTCTCCTCACTTCTCTCTCCCTCGACCACACCCCCCTTCTCCATATCCCCCTTTTCTTGACCTGTCTCTCTTTCCATAGAGTCCCGGGTCTATAGCTGAGGTTGGCCTTGGCTTCAAGACCCCCTTGCCTCAGCTTCCCCAGGGCTGGGATGATAGACCTGTGTCACCCATGCCTCCTTGCTCGTGCTTCTTTACAAGCTCAGCACCTCGAACGGTCACTTTCTCCTTGATTGACATGGGATTGTTTTACCATTGGATGGTGAACTTGCTGACAGTCCAGGAAGGCTTGCTGCACTGGGGTATTCTTGCTGAACACTGGATTTTGGTAACATTTCTTTTTTCATGCTTTCCTACAACTCTTCCTCTCCTTTGGAAGAAACACAAACACACCATGATTCATATAAAATTATTTTTTTGACATCTTCAGAGTTTTCTCTAGATTCTTGCCTGAGTCTGACTGTTGTTTTCTTCCGCCTACATTCTTCCTGTACTTGAGGGATTTCAAAACATGCACTCAGTCATTGGGACTTGTTTTAATTTTCTCCAACCCATCTATTTTTTTTTCCTCAGAGGTTAAGAACATTTTGTAAATTCATAAATACCGAAAGTATCTTTCACAGTGAAATAGCTTTAAAGACATCAGATCAAACTGAGAACATTTCCCTAAGGAAAGGAAGGTCACAAAGGGGTCAAATGATTAACTGAAACGATGAAGCAAGAGAGCTAAAATCTCTCTCTGAACCACTTCCTAAGGTATGCTCTTCCCACTGTGAAGCATCCACTGATTTGTGCTACTTTCCTTTTGAAGTAGACTGGGATGGGAAAATGTAGAACCGGGTCTTCTGTTACTCACACTACCATTCTTTCTCCCAAACATATTGCAATGAATTCAGGCATTTTTATCCCCAGTACATTTCTAGACTTTTTAGTGGCCAAAAAGACCCCTGTATCTTTGTAGAGAACGGTTACAAAGCCAGTTTCCTTCTGGTTTAAAGTTCACTCTGTTAAGCAAGAGCTTTCATAGTCTCAGGATCATGTTTGTAAGCAAGTCCATTTGGAAAGGTTTGAAATCTGAGGAAGAGTGACAAGCCACCAATGACTTAATCGATGAGTGATTGAAACTCTGAAACTGAGAAATCTGATAAATAAATATTTCTTGCACACTAACTGCATACAAAGCTAAACTTCCCATTGGGATTTTCTCTAAGTAATGGCAAGGGTATAGGGTATAGTTAGGGACACTCTTCCCGTAAATCCCTGACAGGAGTGAGCTCCTGCCAGCTTGTAATTCTTTTCAATGTATTCTAACTGGATAAGAATTTAACTTACACTCAAAGCTGTCATGTTTTGTAGTTAATGCAGCATGCTCTATCAATGAGATTGCTCATTTAACTTAACAATCACTTACATTACACTTTAGTTACTGCAATCATTATTTGAGACAGAGTCTCACATAGCCCAGGATGTACATAAGCTCACTGTACACTGAGGATACTTTTGAATTTCTGATCCTCCTGCCTCCACCTCCCTAGTGCTGGGTTACAGGCATTTACCACCATGCCTGGCTTAATGTGGTGCTGGGGATAGAGCCCAGGGCTTTGTCAACTCCAGGGCAAGCACTGTATCAACTGAGCCATATTCCTAGCTCTAATTCAAACTTCTTATGATGGTTTTCACTTTCCTAAGAAACTTTCTCCCTGCTTCTAAGACTTCTTTTATGTATTTGCATAAGTCAACTTAAAAATACCGATTGACTTACCCTTGTCCCCACATTAGCTGGAGTGAGGGACTCAGGATATTATAAACATACATGAGTACTAGTCGTTGAAGCAACATTAACATACTAGTTTAAGTAGTGGGAATAGAAAACTAGCAGACGGTGTATATTAAATCCTTTCTACCAAGGTAGGCACCTCGTTTACAATAACAACTGCACTGTTCAGAGAAGAAACCAAGGCTTAGAATGACAAAGTAGCCTGTTAAAATCTCACACAGTGCCAGGGATGATGATGGGAAAGCAGCACTTTCTTGGAAATTCAGCAGAAATGGTGAAGGGAGCCTTCTGGGTGTTGTTTGGTTCTGTTTGTAAGCAGGGACATTTCTCACTATTGTTTCCATTCCCCATTTTTTGGGGGACATTTCTCACTATTGTTTCAACTCCCCATTTTTATTGTTTTGTTTTATGTGTTTTGCCTACATGTGTACCTGTGCACCTCTTGCATGCCTGTGGAGAACCAAAGAGGGTGTTGGATGCCTTGACACCGGAGTTACAGCTGGTTCTCAGACACTGCTATAGGTTCTTGTGGTGGTTTGAGTAAGAAATGTCTGTGCTCAGGTATTCAAACACCTTGTCTCCAATTAGTGGCCCTGTTTGAGGTACAAGTTGCTGGAGGGGACTGGGAATCAAACCCAAGTCCTCTGGAAGAGTAGCCAGTGCTCCTAAAGGCTGAGTCATCTTTCCAACTCCAGTTTCCTGCTTTTAGTTGGATAAATTTTCTTCTCTAGACTTAAAAGCTATATATTTTCTGTAGTTTGCATATGAAATGTTTCCCAAAGGCTTGTATTAGAAGGTTGGTCTCCAGGGATGTTGGAAGTTGGAATCTTTAAGAATTGGGACCATGTGATGGCATTTAGGTTGCTGGGGGTTTGTCTCTGAAAGAAGAATGTAGTCTGTCCACCTCTCCTCACTGTCTTTTTCTCCTTGGCCATGAGGTGAAGAATTTTGCTCCACCACGCCCTCCAGTTATGGTGTGCTGTTTTGATATAGAGCCAAAAGCAAGGATCAACTGACCATGAACTTGAACTGGTAAAACCATGGGCCGAAACAAAGCACTGATCTACGTAAGTTGTTTATCTCATGTATTTGTTATAGTGCTGAAAAGCTGATTAATATAACATTCCATTTTTAAACTTAAATTAAGTCATCATAATTTATTTTTGTGATTGTTTTATTTTCATCTATTTAATATTTATACTTTTTGGTGCCCATATTTCTCCTCTTACAGACAAGTGATTTAGGATACCTCAACTTATTTTGTTGTCTTTCCCAACCTCTACTTCGCATCCTATTTCTTGGAATAAGTTTGGGTCAGCATGGACATGCATTACCTTTTACTTTGCATTGGTCGTGGTCTTGTTCAATCCTCTTGGCCCCTACTGACTGTTCTCTTTTCCTATTTATCCCATTAGATACTGAGAGAGGTTTGGTAAGGTCTCCCATTATGATTGTGGATCCCCACCCCCTTCTCTCCCCCCTTTACCTTTTGTTTTATAGATTTTGAACTTATGATAATAGATGACCAAATTTAATATGATTTATTTGAATGGTGAACTGTCTGGTTACTGTAAAATGTTGATTTTAATTTTGTAAAGCTTCTGAACTAAAAGTATATATATATGTATGTATACATTTGTTTTTTGAGATGTTTCTCTGTGTAGCCCTGGCTATCCTGGAACTCACTATATAGACCAAGCTGGTCTCAAACTTAACAGAGATCTGCCTGCCTCTGACTTCTGAGTGCTGGGATTAAAGGTGTGTGCCAGTTTAAAAGGCCTTCCTATATGATATTATTTTTAATACAAGTCTTTTCTTTTTGTGGCTTCAGTAGATGTCTCAGGCAATTCAGGTTGCTCTACCAAGGAACTATAAACTGTGTGTGTGTGTGTGGGGGGGTGCATAAATGACAGGGATTTGGTTCCCAGTTCTAGTAACTGAAAGTTTGAGATCATGGCCCCAGGATGGTTGGGTTTGGTGAGGGTCCTTTTATACATAGTCTCCCCTCTAGGTGGAAAGAGGAATAGAAAACTATAGGTCCTTGTGGTGATTTGAATGAGAAATGTTACCACAGGCTCAGGTGTTCAAACACTTGGTCCATGGTTGGTGGCTCTGTTTGTGGGGGAGGTTAGGAGGGTGCAAGTTGCTAGAGGAAGTATGTCACATGACCAATTGCTTCACACCCCTACTGCCATGCCTTTCGCAACAAGATGGACTCTACCCTCAAGCTGTGAGCCAGAATAAACCCTTCCATTAAAAAAAAAACTTATTTACTTTTTAACTATGTGTATGTGTGTGTATCTGCAGGTGGGCATTGTGCATATGAGTTCAGGTGCACATGAATCCAGGCCAGAGGCATTAAATCCCCCTGGAGCTGGAGTTATGGGAGATTGTGAGCCACCAAACATGAGTGCTAGGAACCAAACTCGGGTCTCTAGAAGAGAACTGTGTACTCAACACTCAAGCCATCTCTCCAGTCACTACGCCTTTCTTAAGTAGCTTTTGTGAAGGATTTTGTCACAGCAGCAAGAAAAGTAATTGCATAAAATTGGGGGTTGGGGTAAAATCCTTTCCTGTTGCTCATGGAGACATTTTGCCTGTGTCTCATCCTTCATAACCACTGAGTCATATGACGCTTTGAAGTCAATCGTTTGCAAAAGGAAAAGAAACCACTACGGCACTGGCTTAGTCCAATTAAGACTCATCTAGAACCGGGAACATTGTTGCTGAGCAAGCCAGATTCTGCAAGCAGATAGATATAGGTCAATACTTGTCAGATACCATCATGTTGCATTCTCTTGAGACACCAGGAAGGCAAGACAGGAGACACAAATGCTCTTGTGTTGATGGCTAGTGAAAATTCAGTTATTTCAATGCACCTATTGATACTCTTGGAAGTTGGGATTTCAGTTCATGTGTTTGGTGGAAGGTAGCTAGATATACAAAGGACAAGGGAGGTAAATAAATGTTCAAGGAAGTCAAGGAAGAAAGAATCATCTCAACTACTTATTAATAATGTAAATAGTCTGCGTAGTATTTTTTATAATAGTCTGTTGTGGGGGGTGAATGTATTGTACTTGTGTATGCATGAGCATTCGTGACATGAGCGTAGCCATGTCAAGGACCACGAAACCTCAGACCCATAGAAATAGTTAGGTCAGTCTCACAGAAATGGCAAGGCCTTCCCCTTGGTAAGGATGTTGACAATATGTGCAGAAAGTATCAATCACAACTTCCTCCTTTGACTGTCTGAGATTGCTCTCCTACAGAGATCTATCAAGATTATATAGCCCACCCATGTTTTTGTTCAGCTGTCTATAATGAACACGCTGAGTTTCTGGGCTGCTGGAGCATCTTCATCAGGATGCACAGCCCAGCCAACCTCAGCTTGTCTGTACATGTGCCTGTTATTTCTTCAAGCCCCACCAACCCAGTCTGGTCAATCCCAAGGCCATGCAGGTTACTGCCAATTGTGATATTAATAACTCTTGGCTCAGACACTGTGTTGAGCATTTTGTACACCAACAGAAATAGTTTGCTTGGCCAAATATCAGTCAGGCTTTTGAAATTTCTGGGTCCACCTGGCATTTTCTTATAAAATTTGGCTATGGCCAAGGATACTTACTAAGTGAGTTTAACAAAACTCCTCTATTAAAACTCCTTTATATCTAGTCACCTGTAGCTAGAGTTTTTCTGGTCCTGCCTGGCCCACAGTCAAGACAAATCTCTCTAACCCGCCAGTCCCGCAGCCGCTCAGACCCAACCAAGTAAACACAGAGACTTATATTGCTTACAAACTGTATGGCCGTGGCAGGCTTCTTGCTAACTGTTCTTGTATCTTATATTAATCCATTTCTATAAATCCATACCTTGCCACGTGGCTCGTGGCTTACTGGCGTCTTCACATGCTGCTTGTCCTGGCAGCAGCTGGCAGTGTCTCCCTTCTGATCCACCTTCCACTTCCCAGAATTCTCCTCTCTCCTTGTCCCGCCCATACTTCCTGCCTGGCCACTGGCCAATCAGTGTTTTATTTATACAGAACGATATCCACAGCAGTCACCCTTCACATCTGACAGCTCCTCATCCTCCACCATCCCACAAGTGATGTCAGATCACCCTGGTTTGTTTCAGCAAGGATTCTGTTAGGGCAGCTAGGACAGAATGTCCTTTACCATGGTGATTCTTCTCAGTAGTTTTCCATCACTGACCACCATTCTGTACCTCAGCCATTAACTTACACTTGTTTATTATGTATTCAGAGTGAGCCTAGTTTCCTCCTCTGCCAAACCCCTGTAGCTGTGACTCCTCCACCTCGCAGCAAGTCCTGAAGAAAGTCTGCTTGTCTCAGGAAGTGTCATCAAATGGTTGTTTTTCACAACACTATCATTTGATCTTCAGTCACCCTTTGAAACAGCGTGTCAGTCATCACTCAGGCTACCCCCAGGCTTAGGGATTCCCTATAAAGGCTCGCGTGACTCAGGAGCAATTCAGTTTTAGTTCAGGACAGTAAAAAGATACACTACAGAATCATTGAAGGAAAAGACACATGTCTACATGACATGAAATTCCAGTGCTGAAGTCTTCCCTCTGTGGGATTGCACAATGTGCAATTGCTTATTCCCTTAACAATGAGCTGAGATGACCATACATGCACGTGCGCGTGCGCGCGCGCACGCACACACACACACACACACACACACACACACACACACACACTATTGTTTGCAGGAAGCTCACCTGAACCTACCAGTCCATGTTTGTTCACTGAAGGCCTTTCACATAGACTGACTGTAGCCATCAAAGCTCCAGACTTCTCGCAGGCAAGTACGTATTTACCATCAATCACACTGTTTGCAGAACTGTCCAGACAAACCAGTACAGTTTGGCTCAAGGCTCCCAGTGTACAAAACACCCTTAGTTCTCAGGACATTCCAACAGTTCAGTGTCCAGGAACTGGCCACAGGCCATGAACACAAGCCCATCTTGGGGATGTGCTAGATTTGAGTAATTAAGGCCTGTGGAGTTAACTCTTTCCTGTGCAGTAAGATGTTGTTGATAGGCTCATTAGACAGTTGAAGCATAACAGAAGTTCAGTGATTCTCCTTGTCACTCTTTAGTTGTTGGGATGAAATACCCCAACAAAAGCAACTTGAGGGAGAAAGAGTTTATTTTGACACACGGTTCCAGGGTACAGTCCATTGTGATAGGGAGGTCATTGTGGTGGTATTGTGTTCCCCAAAATATTGTGTACCTTAATAAACTTATCTGGGGTCAGAGACAGAACAGCCACAATATTAAACATAGAGGTTAGGCAGTGGTAGCACACACCTTTAATCCTAGCATTCCAGAGACAGAAATCCATGTGTTCAAGGATACACCCAAGCATGGTGACCCACGCCTTTAATCCCAGAAAGCAAGCCTTCAATCCCAGGGAGTGGTGGTAGAAAGCAGAAAGGTATATAAGGTGTGAGGACCAGAAACTAGAGGCATTTGCCCTGGAGAGGCATTTGCCCTGGAGAGGCATTTGGCCTGGTTAGGCATTTGGCCTGGAGAAGCATTGGCCTGGTTAAGCATTCAGGCTTCTAGCAGCAAGCAGTTCAGCTGAGAGTCATTCGGATATGAGGACACAGAGGCTTCCAGTCTGAGGAAGCAAGACCAGCTGAGGATCCAGCGAGGTGAGATAGCTGTGGCTTGTTCTGTCTCTCTGATCTTCCAGTGTTCACCCCAATAACTGGCCTCAGGTTTGATTTTATTAATAAGAACTTTTAAGATTCATACTACAGGTCATGGCAACAGGAACATGAGGGGACTGGTCATATGGTGTTTACATTCAAGAAGCAGGGAATAAAGGGTTGTGCTCAACTTACTTCCTCTTTTTAACACAGTCTAGGTTTCTCAGCCTAGAGAATGTGGCCACTCATAGTGGGTGGCTTTTTTTTTAAATCTCAATTAACCTAATTAAATAATCCCCCACAGTCATGCACAGAGGTTCATCTCTGAGGTGGTTCTAAACCTCATCAGTTGACAATTGAGATTAACATTCACAGTCATCTACTTAAATACAGTAATAAAATGGCAGAATTCAGACCTCACATCTGTGTGCCAATGCCCAAGCTAGCAACTGTTAGAGAACAATGTCATTTACAAAGATAGTCATCTCAATATATGCAGCCACTTGTCAATAGCAGAATAGCCAATCTGAATTGTTCTTTGTTTTGCAGTAGGATGGTTAATGAGAAGAGACTCATACTCTGCATTTATAATGGTCCAAGAAAAATTATCCAAGGAAATTATTTAGAACCCATGTAAATAGCACCATTGCCTTATATTTTAGATAGAAGGCAATGAATCAGTTAAGCAAATAGTGAAGAAGCAATGGCGGCTCCAATCCTCCATGCCTGTCTCTGTGACAAACATATGTCATTTGGGTTGTAGTTAAATAATTCATGGCATATCCGCAGAATGGAGTACTATGAATCATTTATAGAGGACTGTGACAAATCTGTACATGCCAATATAGAACTATTCAAAACATTTTGAACAGAGGAATGTTGTGAAGTGTGCTTGTATTTGTGAAAAAAGAGAAACGTTCATTCATGCTCAATTTGTGATGAAGTGACATGTATATACATATCTGTGCAAACATAGAACATCTAATAAATGGATGCTAACGGTTATAAAACCAAGAAAATTGGGGGAAACACATGGATTCATATTTGTTCTTATAGTTGGATCTTTTTTGAAAAATCAGATATTTATTTGGCATTTAGAATGTTGTCATTTTTCCCCCTAACTACTTTCTGCTCATATTAAGGGTGAAGTAAATGAAGTCCATTGTGATAGTCATTTTTAATTTTCAGCTTTCCACAACTTAGAACCACCTGGGAAGAGAGTCAACACAGATTGTTCACATTGGGTTAGTGGGGGACATGTGGACATGTCTGTAGGGGATTGTCTTAATTAAGTTAACTGATGTGGGAAGACCCAGCCCACAATGGGTGGCACAATTCCCTAGGCAAGGCATCCTGAACTATATGAGTAGAGAAGTCAAGCTGAGCACAAGCAATCAAATAAGCAAGCAAGCAAGTAAGCATTCATTTCTTTCTGCCTTTGACTGTGGATGTGATCTGGACAGCTGTCTCAGGTTCCTGTCTTCACTTCTTCACAAGGATAGACTGGAGCTGAAATAAAACCATTCTCCTCTAAATTTCTTTTATATGGATATTTTATCATGGCCACAGAAACGAAACTAGAATACTCAGTGGAGTCTTGCTTACATTTCTGTTGCTGGAAGCAACAGAGCCAGCATAAGAACCCTGATGGTCAAGTCCCAGAACATGTGCTGCTACTTAATTTGTGTGTAGTTACTACTTCCCACAAATTAAGTAAAACGAAGTTAAAAATCCCACCAAGTTGGGCTGAAAAGATGCCCCCTGGGTTAGTAGCACTGAATGCTCTTCCAGAAGGCCTGGGTTCATTCCCCTCACCCACATTGATGACTCACAGCTGTCTGTGACTTCAGTCCCAGGGGATCTAACACCCTCTTCTGGGCACCCTCAGGCACCAAGCATGTATGTGGTGCACAGATATACAGTCAAAACACCCATACACATTAAATAAATAAAGCATGACATAAAAAACTTATCAAGTGAAAAATTTTAAAATTTTAGATCCAAGGAAGGTATAGTTTGATTCATACTGGTTCGCCTGGGAAATCATTGATTTCCTTTATAGTTAAAATTCTGGGCTGCACTTGATAAATCACTCATGGACTTTTTATTGGTTAGTTTTAATGATCAACCTGATACAATGCAGAGTCACCTGGGAAGAGTCTTAATGATGAAATATATAGATCAGTTTGACCTGTGGGCATGTCTATGCAGGACAGTCTTGATTGCTAATTGATGTAGGAAGATGCAGTTCATGGTGGCACCCCTAGGCTGGACCCTGAACTATATAACAGTGAAGCAAGCAACTAAGCATCCATGTATTTATTCTCTCTCTGTTCTTGACTGTGAATGTAATGTGGCAAACTGCTTGAGTTCCTGAAATGATGAACTATAACTTGGAATTATAAGTCAAATAAACAGTTTCTTCCATAATCTGCCTTTTGGTAACAGGCTTTTATCATAGCAAGAGAATGAAAATAGAATAGTCTTAGATATGTTCTAAGAGTTGTTTCAAAAGATATTGAAAATATGCATATACCACTGCTAGGAGCTATCACACCTGTCTATGTAGGTCACTGCTCTCAGGTCATTAGTGGTTGTCTTTGGCCACCATGCTACCGGGCTTGAAAAGGTGTGATGCTGTATTTGGAGCTCATGGCTGTGTGACATGGGGTAAGTTGAGCTCTTGGCCCATGGGCAAAGTTAGCTCAAACTCTATGTGCTTTCATTTTTCCCCCTTTATATTCTCCCAACCAAAACCTGCTTTTTATATCCCTTACAGAGCAGAAGAACTAAGGTGTGAACTTAAGACAGAAAACATCACATTTTAGAAATAGCCTGGAACTGCAGCTCAAAGGCCAATATTAAAGCTTGGCATATAGTATAACTTTGGATGGACTATGTAAGTTTTCTGAGTCTCTATTTCCTATGTGCCAAATCCAAATGTATATTGATGAAGTTGTCATGAATATCAGAAGAGAAAACCTATCAAAGTAACCATTCCAATACCCACTGCATGGCAAACACCTTCATGAATTAAAATACCTTTAGCTCAATGCCTCACATGTGGTTGTCACTCAGAAAAGAGGGGCAGAACCTCAACATGAGTTCCTTGAGACCAGCCTCTGGATTCATAGCTGCTGCTTAATTGTGTGGATCAGTAAATGAATAGTTATTCCTGGCATAGCCATCTATAGGTAGTTCAATACTTATATGCTTCATCTTCTAATGATGTGTAAGTGAGACAGGCTAAGAACCCAGGGTATTAATATTCTCATGCAGATCACGAGACTAGGTAAGTTAATAGTTTCTATGGGAACATGGTGTTTTAGAAGAGTTTTAATTCCTGCAATGTATTGAGTTCAGAAAAGTTTTTTTTTTTACCCAATTTATATAAATTCCTTGTAATAGAGTGTGTCCTCAACTCAATGATTCATTTATTTTATTACTGCCATAAAATTTGTGTCCAAGAATGCACTCCAGTGATTTTCCTTCTGGCTTTCATTACTAATTATTTACATCAGTGGTAACTGATACACTTGGTGAGTCAGAGATAGGACAGAGAGAACAGGAAAGGGAGACCCCAGGTGGCATGGGCACACACAAGACAAATCCTGATTGTCATTTCCCCTGTCAGCCTCGTCTTGTGATCCTATCACCGTCACCACATCCTGAAGCTTGACTGTGCTTCTTTGTAAGACTCCAGAGTGTTTGTCCTACAATGTGAGATCTTGCATCTTTGCCAGGGAAGGATACTGAAGTCTAGCTCTGATAATTAGGCAATGACTCCAGGGAAAAATGCCCAGTGTCTGCACCCTCTACTGGGTTATGATGAAAAACTGTAACCCAAAAGCCTTACCCATAGGAATGGTTGTTTTACAGTGTGAGAGTACTATATAAATATATGGTCCATAAAGCAAAACAAAATAAAACATAGAAAGTTCTCTTTAGCAGTTTGTTATTAAATTAAGTCTGCTCACTTGTAAATAAGATGTTCTAAAAGTAAACAACTTTAGTATACACATTACATTAAAAAAAGAGTCTGGACTAAGCAGCATTTTCTCAGCTCCCTGTCTTCTTCACAGATAGGGAAAGTGACATTTAACGTAGGCATCTATGGGACATGAGTCTAACCATTCTTGGCATGGAGAGATCAGTGGCCAACCACCATCTGAAAGGTGATACTGTTCTGTTTTCTAACTTTTAATCTCCAAGCATCTGGGGTTTACAAAGTCATGACATCATGTTGTATTCTCTTCTGTTCCCACAAATTGAATTATACCCATTTACTGAATATCAGTGCTAGTCAATTTATAAATACTTAAAGCTAAGTCCTAAAAAATAAGATTGGGACACTATACGGATGACTTTTGAAAAGGACACCTTGAAAGGCTGCCTTAATTATCAATAGTAGCCTGCATGCACTCCTTTCTGTTGCATAATAACTGATATTTGTCCACGGAAGAAACTTGAGATGCTTCTGGCATGCTATCCTATGGCACTAAACATCTTAGGGGATCCGCATTCCAAGAGAAGACTCCTCACATTCAAACACTCCTTAATTTTTTTAATCATTTTGAAATGTATGTTCATTCTATACAGCTTATTATTATTTTTTTATGGGGAGACCAAAAGACTATGGGATATTCTGCTAATATTTACAAATGTTATTTTCCCCCTGGCTGGGATGTGTGTATCAGGGCCCCTTTAAGGCTACACTTAATGAAATCTTAAGTGTGTGTGATGGTTGTCAAAAGGCAGTGAGGGCGACTTCCATTTACGGGGTGTCTGGCTTGTTCTGTTTGTACTGAACATATTCCACTTTGGGGAGTTTAGAAAAACTGCAGGCCTGGGGAGTCGTTTAACATGTTTTGCCCATTTAAAGCAAATACACTTTGTATTACAGGCCATATCTCTGGGCACCCTGTTCCTTTCTCTCAAAGGCCATATGTTGTAACAAGTGCCCTGGCTCTCCATCTCTCTTTAGCTGGATCCTTCTCTTCCCATTCAGACTCTCCCCCTTTGTGGTGGAGCCACAAGACCAGACGATGAGGGTGGATATAGGTTCCAGTCTCCCAAGACCATGCTTGAGGTGAATGGATGCCTAGAACTGAATTTCCCAGGCACTTAAAAAATATATATGCATGTATATATAATTCATTTTTATTTTTTGTTCACTGGTGTTTCACCTGCATGATGTCTGGGTGAGGGTATCAGAAGCCCTGGAACTGGAGTTACAGACAGCTGTGAGCTGCCATGTGGCTGCTGGGAATTGAACCCGGGTCCTCTGGTAGAGTAGCCAGTACTCTTTTTTTTTTTTCCATTCTTCTTTATTAAGAAATTTTCTTCTCACTCCGCATACCACCCACAGATCCTCCCTCCTCCCTCCTCCCACCTCCCAACCCTCCCTCCCAATCCACTCCACATGCCCACATCCCCCAAATCAAGGTCTCCCATGGGGAGTCAGCAGAGCCTAGGCAGGTCCAAGCCCCTTCCCACTTCACCAAGGCTGCTCAGGGAGTCACACCACAGGCATGGATTCCCAAAAGCCTACCCATGTACCAGGGATGGATCCTGATCCCCTTGCCTGGGTGCCCCCCAAACAGTTCGAGCCAAACAACCATCTTCTGTATCCAGAGGGCCTAGTCCAGTCCCATGGGGGCTCCACAGCCACCAGTCTACAGTTCATGGGCTTCCACTAGTGTGGCCAGTCATCTGCATGCCCTCCCATCATGATCTCGACGTTCCCCACCTGTAGAATCCCTCCTCTCTCTCATTGATTGAATTCCTGGAGCTCAGCCGGGTGCCTGGCCGTGGATCTCTGCATCTGCCTCCATCAGTCACTGGACAAAGGCTCTATGATGACAGCTAGGTTATTTGCCAGACCGGTCATCAGAGTTGACCAGTCCAGGCACCCTCTGGAACACTGCTAGCAGACCAAGGTGGGGTCATCCTTGTGGATTCCTGAGAGCCTCCCTGGCACCCTGCCTCTTCCTATTCCCATGGTGTCCTCGTCTATCAACAGCCAGTGCTCTTAACCATTAAGTCATCTCTCCAGCCCTTGAATTTCCCAGGCTCTTGATTAACAGTGCCACAGTTAGGAGAGTTTGGGAAAATCAGTATGGCTGAGTACCCTCCTTTTATCCTTGCCTGGGGATCCTGAAGAGTTGTTGATTCAGTAGCTCTCCAGTGGACATTTGTTCAAATACGGAATTTTACTTGGTTTCTAAGGCTAAGACATACCTTTCGCCTACATCTAATAGAAAGGTCTTAGCCATGCATCTTTCTGATT
The DNA here is from genome assembly GCA_902168425.1 of Peromyscus attwateri. NCBI lineage: Eukaryota > Metazoa > Chordata > Mammalia > Rodentia > Cricetidae > Peromyscus > Peromyscus attwateri. The sequence continues at coordinate 9,338 of CABHPP010124942.1, read as the reverse complement.
AAAATTGTTTTCTGTTTTTCTCTGTCATATTCCAACTCTTCCTAGCTGGAGTTCTATGTTAGTTCAGATTCACTCTGAACCTTGAATTCTGTATTTGGGTCTCATCTTGAATCTTCACCTAACGTAGCTTGCTTCTAGCTATCTGGTACGGAGATAATACCCTCCAGTTGCTTCCCGTGCTCAAATGCAAGTCTGCCTAGCATCCGCCCAGGACCTAAGTGTGATCCTGAGATCAACCTCATCAGTATATGAGAATGTGCTGGAAACACAAATTCTCAAGCCACTCTCCAGACTTACTAATCAGAAACTTTTGTCGGGGCAGTGATCTGTGCTTTAATATGTCCTCTGGGTGGTTCTGATGCCCACGCAGATAGAGAACCATGGACCTAGATCCTGCGTCATGCCTTCTCAGTCTCACTCTGAAGCCTAAAGCCGAGTCTACTGATTTTGATGGTGGTTGTCTTACTTCCTGTTCATTTTGCCGGTTCCCCCTCAACCTTGAACTCTGTCCGTGCAGCTCTTCAAAGGGCAGTTTTGCTTCCATTTCTAATAAAGCTTTTTCAGCAGGGCGCCGAACAAAGGCGTTTACCAGGCAATGGTCTTAAATCTCAGCAAATGGATGGATGAAGATCCTAGTTGAGCATGCCCATTAATGTGCTCAGCATTGCTGCCTTACAAAGAAGTGGGGAAATAGGCCCTTCATGTATCTCCCTTACAACCCAAAGAAAAAGACCCCAAAGGACAATGCAGCTTTGAGAGATAGTGGTGTCAATGGTACAGTGAATAATTTTCAGCATCCAGGAGTGCACATTTCAACCAGGACTGTCCAAATATTCTTTTCTTGCTCTGGGAAGAAACTCAGTGGAGTTTGGTTTGTAGAATGAACTTGCCATGTATCCTCAGGAAAAATGCTGTTTGTTTGCTCTGCAATTTGGGTAGTAATAAAATTTTCCTCTAATTACATTTCAGGGGATGAATTAATGATAAATGAGATTAAGAGATATCTATAAAAATTTTCTACATCTTGGATGGATGCTGTGTAAATATGCCATTTTATTAATAATAACACCCACACTCAGGCTTTCCAAAGAGAACATAAATGTCTTCTTCAAGGTACAAGAGGACAGCAAATGTAGGCTCTGACCACTGCGGATCTTCTTCTTTCTTGAATGCCTTCGGTAGTTATAGGCCAAGACTGTGGTTCTCAGTCTTGGATGTGTCTTAGGGTCACCTAAAGTCCTTAAAACAAAAACTAACCAACCAACCAACAAAACCCACACGCAACAAGCAACAACAGGAACTCACCAGGCCTTCTCTTCTTGAGGGTCTGAGGTGGTTGGTCTGCTGTGGTGCCAGGTCATTGGAGCTTTTAAATTCACTGGATGGTTCAAATGTAAAGCCAGTTTGAGATTAGAACTAGTTTTCAAGCACTAGCTGAAGTGGTATCAGGGGAATTGTAAGAAATGCAGCTCCTTGCCACCCTTCCATCTGGTTAACTAGATCTGGGATGAGGAATCTACTTAATACACAAGCTTACTTGAGGGCTCCAACAGAGTTATTTGGCAGTTCCAACCACCTTTAGAAATATTCAGTTCTGCTATTTATTTATTTTGCATTGTGTTATTATATTTTTAGATTGATTCACTTTATTATTTTATGAATATGAATGGTTTGCTTTTGTGTATGCATGTACACCACGTTCATGTCTGGTGCCTGAGAAGGTCAGAAGAGGGAATTGGATCCCCTAGGACTGGATGGTTGGATCATCATTACAGATGGTAGTGACTCACCATGTTGGTGCTGGGAATCAAACCTGGGTCCTCTGCAAGAGTAGCCAGTGCTGGGCCATCTCTACAGACCGGTTTCTTTTCTTGTGGCTGTGACAGAACACCTGACAAGTGTCTCAAGGAAAGCTGGGGTTGGTTTTGGCTCACAGTTTGAGGGTTCATTATGGCAGAGCAGGGACGTCAGGGCAGCGGGAATGTGCGGCAGGCGGTCACATTGCATATGCAGCCAGAAAGCAGAAGAGGATGAGCACCGCTGCTCACTTCATTCTCTTCTTTTCGTCCAGCCCAGAACCCCAGCCCATGGGATGATGCTACCCACAGTTCCGCTGGGTCGTCTCTGGAAGTTCCCCCATAGACTCACCTAGGGTTTTTTTTTTTTCCCCTAGATGAATCTAAATCCTGTAAACTTGACAAGACTAACTATGACATGTAGTTTGGCTTGGTAGAGGGCCTGGCATAAGAGAAGCACTTAATAAATGCATGTGGACAGAGCTTACTAATGTTTTTCCTATCAATTTGTAGTGGTATTAGCACTTAGAGTATGGGGCACTAAGTTCCTGGATTTGGTGGGTGGGTGGGGCAACTTTTAAATTGATCTGTGCTTCAGTGAAGCCTGACTTAGATGAGGTAATAGAAGAGCTCTTGATACCTTTCTACAGAGCCCAGATGCTTCTTCTCTCAGGGAATGTCCCAATAGAAGGTAGATAACACCACATTTCCAGTTCACTTGTAATGTAGTTTTCAGGTTTCAGTTTCTACAGACTTAGCGCAAACTTGAATAGAGCCAGTCAGAAGAAGTTAGCAGAGTGCACTGAGATACCCAAGCAATGATCTTACTTAATGTGTGTTTTTTTTTCCTCCTAGAGCCTAATTTCTAGATTTCAAGTCTGCAGACAATGATCCATTGAGCTTGCTAAGTGTTATCACGGCCCCAGAAACGAGAGCTCAGGGGCACTGCTGAACTTCCCTGCTGACAAAGTCACCTCAGAAAAGCAAGCCTTTGGAGACAAAACCGTCACGCTGGCATTTTGACAAGGCCCACCCTGTATGCAGACAAAGGCTGGAAGTCCAAGACACTGAGAATCCTTTAGCAGTTGCTTAGTGGAACCAGCATCATCGCCCCGTGCATTTGTCAGGCCCCAGAGCCATCTTTTTTGGAGGAACTAACTTTTCTGTTGTTAAGTTGACTTTTGTTTTCTGAGCCATGCCAACATTCCAGCCACATGAGAGAGCCTGAACCGACTTAAACCCTAATTCAGAGTACTATCTGTACTACAAACACGTTACAGTTGTCAGCCAGCAGTACACAAACACATTAGGGGGTGAGGGCCATGGAAACTGAGCAGATGTTATTGCCTGGGGTTGGCTGCCAGGTGTAATGGCATGGTTGAGAAAATTTGCCCAAACTGTAATCGGCTTCCCCAAAGTCAGCTATGTCGAATTCCCATGGGACCAAGTTCTGTGGATGCAAATTACAGCAGCTCAGCTAGATGACTAAGTCAGATCTTCAGGAACAACTGAGGACAGGAAGGGTTCCAGCTGGAATTCCTGGGCTGTTTCACAGGAAAGCCAGTCTAACAACCCAACACTTATGAGGGCTCAGGGACATTCGTATGTATATAAAGTGCACTGGAACCACTTTTATGGTGTGGTTCATTTTAGGGAAATAAACTAGAGAAATTCCTCACATATTTTATTCCACAAACCTATAAAATTCCTGCTGCACTTGGTCCCTTATAATATCTTTTTATAATGTGAGCCAAGAAAACCTGGCATTTTAAAGCAAATTACTAGTTCCCGTGATTTCTGATTTAAATTCTGCTTCTTTTAATACAAGCCTCAGAAGACAATTGCCAAATAATCAAAACAATATTACCTTGTTTTCTGCTTATTTGGGCCGATGCCATTAGGTAAATTTGTAAGGGCTAAGGAAATGAAGAAAAAAAAAAAAAAAAAAAAGAAAAGAAAACTTTCTCATACATGAGGCATGCGATACTTCCCCCAGGCTTCTAAACCCACTGGTTACGCTAGAATCAAGTAGAAAAAGGACTTTTCCAAGTGTGGCTAATCTGATGACTGGAGTGCTGCTGCAGGAAGAAACGCCTGGGAAAAGGAACAGATAATTGGATAAAAGAACTCTCTGTTGGTACAGTTGCTCTTCCATGTCCCCCTTTCAGTTATTCTAATATTTGTGTTAGTCTCTCTCTCTCTCTCTCTCTCTCTCTCTCTCTCTCTCTCTCTCTTTCTCTCTCTCTCTCTCTCTCTCTAAACTAGTATCCAACTCCAAAGAAGTAGATATTAAAAATAACTAAATTATTAATCTATGTTCCACATATCAAATGGAGATGGACAAGGTCTTAAAAAACTTGGCAATCTGTGAAAAACCCTTCTCAGTCTTGAATACATTGATCATATTGAAAGTCATTGAAGATTGAGCCACTAGTAATGTTTCAGCAGCAAGCAAATGTCAGGGGTGTGGGTATTACCATTAGAGACTGAAGGGCACACAGTGGAAACTCTCGGGATTTTGGAGTCTGTGGAAACTTGGAAGAGAATTTTTAGGGTTCCTTCCCCCCACCTCAGGCAGATGTTTTAGCCTCTTCAGGATTCTGCCACTAATCTTTACATTGTTAAGAAAAATGCTTGTGATGGTCAAGTGGTATTACAGACATAATCTTATTATTCTTTCTAAATTGTTGTTTGTTGTTATTGTTTTTGTTCCTTTTTGATGTGTGTGTGTGTGTGTGTGTGTGTGTGTGTGTGTGTGTATGTGTACATGTTCATATTCATGTGTGTTTAAGTGTGTGCATATGTGTATAGAAGACACAGAATGAACAGCATCTAGTGCTTTTCTCACTCATTCTTCACTGTTATTTTTCAAGACAGGGTTGCTGTCAAGACTGAACCTGGAATCAGAATAGTCAGTGTGGTTGTTTGAATGAGGATGTCTCTCAGAGGCTCAGCTGCTTCTGTACTTGTTCCCCAGTTGGTGGTGTAGCTGGGTAGGTTTAGGAGGTGTGGCCTTGCTAGAGGAAGAATGTCCCTGGGGCTTGCTTGGGCTCTGAGGTTACTGTAGCTTAAGTTTTCCTGCCTGGCCCACAGTCAGGACAAATCTCTTTCACCTGCCAGTCCCACAGCCGCTCAGACCCAACCAAGGAAACACAGAGACTTATACTGCTTATAAACTGTATGGCCGTGGCAGGCTTCTTGCTAACTGTCCTTATATCTTAAGTTATCCATTTCCATAAATCTATATCTTGCCACATGGCTCGTGGCTTACCGGCATCTTTACATGCTGCTTGTCCTGGCGGTTGCTGGCTGGCAGGCAGTGACTCCTTCTGCCTTCCTGCTCTTTTAATTCTCTCTGTTAGCCCCGCCTATACTTCCTGCCTAGCCACTGGTCAATCAGTGCTTTATTAGCAACACATTTGCCATACAGAACATCCCACAGCACTTCCCCCTTTTTTTTTTTTTTTCAAAAAGGAAGGTTTTAACCTTAACAAA